>CAUYSK010065293.1:0-33021 GCA_963575035.1 Avahi laniger
TGGAATTTGGGGGTGTTTTTACTTTTCATTAAAAGCAAAGCTGCAAGAACATCCAGTATGTTGTTCATAATTCATCGCCGGAGCTCTGGGTCTGCTTACTCACAATCTCTCTGGATTCTGCTGTTGAAATCCCACTCCTCACTGCCCCAGCCTCAAAGAATTCCCTTCTTTGGCTGGTTCTGGGGCCTGATCATATATTCATTCATCAGATATTCATTGAACACCTACTATGTGTTAGGCATTGTACCCAATGTGGGATATGACGGAAAGCTTTTGATCAGGAGGAAAAGACAGGGAAACAAGCCGCCACCCATGTGATGTAAGGTGGGCATGCAGGGCTGTGGGGACACCCCAGAGGTCACCCTCGCTTGTCAGGGAAGGTCAGTCAAGGTGGTGATGGTGATTCTGGCACCTGGAAGGAAGACTGGATGTTATCTAGAAAAACCAGAAAGTGGATGAGGTAGGGGCTCCTGCCACAGGTGGGAGGAGAGCGGAGAGAGATTAGCACACGTGGAGAGTGAAAGTTCTGTTGGCAGGAATGGTGCTGCAGGGTCTTAAAATAGATGTGTGTCTGTGAACATATGTGGGGGCTGGAAGGGCACAGTGGGTGGGATGAGAGTGAAGACAGGCCATAAAGAGTCCTACGAGGTACTGCCAAGGAGTCTGGACTTCATTTTAAGGGCACTGGGATGGAATCGATGGGTTCTAAGCAGAGCATGACATCGTGATGTTCTCGCTCTGAGAGCCCCTTGCTGTTGGTACATGAATGGGTCTGATGGGGTGGAGCTGGGGACAGGGGACAGTAGGAGGCAGGTATGAAAGCCCAGGGGCTGATCACGCTTTCAAATAGGGAAGTGGGTGGGAGTGGAGGGAGCACAGGCTCAGTCTCCCCTTCTCTCCCTCTGCACTGACCCCGCCTCCCCGCTGCCAGCTCCTTTCCACCCTGTCCTTCCTGGGCAGCCACACAGAACTGGCCCAGCCTCACCTCCGTCCACCCCTGCCTCCTCCCTCAGCCCACCCTAAGACTGCACCAGAACTTCTCACACTGCACCAGCCACACCTCCTCAGCAGACTCTAAGCTCCCCAGGGACAGGAAGGATGTCAGGTTTTTTTAAATGCTCAATGTTCAGGGTTTAGCAAGGACCTGGGTGCTCATGTATGAATGAGGCCGTGTCGCCAGGACTTGCTGGCAGTTTGGATGGGGTGAAAGGGAGAGGGAGGAGTCAAGGTTGACCCCCAGATGTCTGATGTGGGCAATAGGGTACAAGGAAGGCGGTTTATGGGGAATACGGGATGAGGAGTCTGTTCAGGAGCAAACTACATGAGTTCAGTTGAGGACTTGTTGAGCTAGAGGCCCTTGGGAGACACCCAGGAGAAGGTGTCCAGTTGCTACTTGGATGCAGGGGACTGGAGCATAGAGGAAAGTCCTGGGTTAGAAATAGAGATGCGAGTACAGGCAGCAGAGATGTGGTGGTTAGTGCCCGGGAGAATGCGTGGCAAGAAAAGACAGATCCGGGGGAAGACCAGCATATAAGGGGTGGGAAGAGGAAGTTGAGCCTGCAATTGGGACCGAGAAGGCAGAACAGAGCAGAAGAGCCACACTGCAGAGCTCTGCCGGCCTCAGGACAGAGGCACACCGAGGGGGAGGGGTGGGAGAAGACTCAGGCTGATGGGGCAGCGTGGAACACAGAGCGGGGCATGAGTCAGTATGGGGGCCCATGTGGGAGCAGTCGCAGGGCATGGGGGCCAGGAGTGTCGAGAGGGCATGGAGACAGTGAAGGAGCTGCTGCCTCCCAGACTGGGCTCTGAACAAGCAGACAAGAGGAGGTGCAGTGATGGCACCGCTGGGTTGAAGGAGGGTTTCTGTAGTTTGTTTTCTTTCCTCCTCCTCATCCCTTTTTTGTTTGTTTGTTTTGTTGAAGATGTAAAATGCTTAATAAGTTTAAATGCTGATGGAAATGATGCCCAGAGAGACTCGGGATAAGGGAGAGAGTGGAGGCATCTGGAGGGTAGATTCACCCAGCAGTGTGGTTCCCGCACTTGTCTGCATGTTAGAGTCACCTGGGGGTCTTTAAAGACTTCCACAGCCCAGGCCACACCCCAGACCAAGTGAATCGACTCTCTGGAGGAAGAGCCCAGGCAGCAGCGGGTCCAAAGCGCAGACTAGTTTGGGAACCTCCCTGCTAGAACCTCGCTCCTCGAATTGTGGGCCTCAGACCAGCAGCATCGGATCACCTGGGTGCTTATTGGAAATGCAGACCTTCTAAGTCAGAATTCACATTTTAACAAGATCCCCAGGAAATCTGTGTGCACATTAAAGTTAGATAGGCAAGAGGAGAGGAATGCAGGCAGTGGGAACTCGATAAATGCTGATTTATGGGTGAATGCAGGAACGAACGGTGCACCCGGGTACAGGCGGAGGGCCGGCCTACTGCAGCAGGAAGCACATCTCGTCCTTTGAGACAAGAGTCAGAGAAGGATGGTGCAGATGCAGTGACGTTAATGTGTTGGTTTGTCTTGGGAAGTTGACATCCTCTATTTCATCTGTAAAACAGGAGGTGTCATCTACTGCCAGTGAAAGGACGGGGTTGGACTCAAGGGCTGGGGACAGTGGAGAAGGTTTAATGATGATCGAGGGAGAATGCTAGCTAGGAAGGCAGCAGGGCCTGTGGGCATCCCGGGGGCCTTGCGGGGACGATGGCCATGGAGTATTATTAGTAGCACCAGCTGATATTTCCCAGTGCTGTTCAGCAGCCTGTGTTTAGGGGAGGACAGGCACAGTCAGGTTCATCCAGGCTGAGAAAACTTTGTGCAGGGGGAGGGTGTTGCTAGATGAACAACAGGGCAAAAGATCTGAGGACAAGACCTTCTGAGCTCTGTCTTCAAGCAAGAGTGTGGACTCCAAGCTGGAGAGAGAAGGGGCTTGGGGGGCGGGGTGGCCATGGCCAATGGACCGGAAGTTCTGACGAGGTCTGAGAATGTATGCCTCGGGAGGTTCGCAGTGCTAGTACGGGAAGGGCAGCATAGATTTATGATCTCAGAGGTGCAAATCGTTTGGGCAGGCTCTGATTTAACTCTCCCATGCAATGATGGACTTAACATATGAAGTTTAGGCTGCAAAAAACCCATCTCCTCAACAGACTTCATATGACTAGTGAGTGACATAAGTGTGACAAAAAGCCATTGGTTGCCCCCAAAGAAACATAAATGATAACACAAATAAATGAAGTCACTATTTTTCTCTACTCCAATCAGCTCGGGGTTGGGGAATGCAAGTGCATATAATTTTAGAATCAGACAGATGTGGCTTGAGCCTGTATTTCCCTCTGACATGGTGTGGTCTAGGCCAAGCACCTTAACGTGTAGAAGCCTCAGTGTGCTCATCTGTAAATAGGGGTAATTAAGCTCATTTCTCAGAGTTTGGGAAGGATTAACGAGATGCCTCACATAATGGTATCCAGTTCTTAATAAACATTCCTTGCCCTCTTCTCTTTTCCTGTGAAGGTTGTGCACTGCTGTGGGGGGACATCTGAATGCATACTGTTCCTCCAAGGAAGGAGGGAACTGAGGCTTGGGAGAGACTGAGTACTAGGAGGAGGAACCCTGTCCCACCTGGAGGGACTCAGGCTGTCTAATCCGCATCGCACCTTTCTGCAAAAAGCTGGGCATATTGGTCCACTGTACAAAGCACAGCTTAGCTCCCCTATGGACTAGGCAGTCCAAGTTGCCAGACAGTCGCTCTGCAAGAGTTGCCTAAAGCCCTGCACACCCACAGTGGGGCTCTTCTGGACTGAAGGGACACTTACTTCCCAAAGGGCCTCTCCAGGGCAAAGGGTCGGGCAGCATAATAGTACTGCTTGTATTCATCCATCCATACTTCTGCTGTCCGCTTGGTGTTCCTGGGGAGACAAGGAGTGTCCACAAGGGGCTGGCTAAGCAGGGCTGTGGGTACCAGCTAAAATGCATACGTGCAGGCTGAGTCGGCAGCACTACCCAGGTGGGGGCCACCACGATCAACCCACTAACACTGTTGCTCTCAGGGTGCTGCCCCTGCTAAGCCTCACCCAATCTCCACCCAATCTCCAGAGGGGTCTCTACTCCAAGACACAGGATTGTAGTTCAGGTTGGGTATCCCTTATTCAAAATGCATGGAACCAGAAGTGTTTTGGATTTCAGGTTTCTTTGTTTTTGGATTGTGTAGTATTTGCAAACACATAATGAGATATCTTGGGAATGGGAGCTGAGCTGAGTCTAAACATGAAATTCATTTATGTTTCATATACACCTTATACACATAGCCTGAAGGTAATTTTATTTTTCCTTGGGGATGCTGAATAAGCTGTGTGTTGTGCACCTGCGTTTTGACTGCAACCCATCACGTGAGGTCAACTGTGGAATTTTACACTTGTGGTGTCATGTTGGTGCTCAGAAAGTTTCAGATTTTGGAGCATTTCAGATTTTGGATAAGGATGCTCAACCTATGACCATCCTCTGGCTGATGCTGCTGGGCTTTCCCCTCCACCGCAGGGAAGTGCTGAGGTCCCAGCTTTCCAGGGGGAAAGTTGGCACAACCAGGTCTTCCTACAGGCCATCCACCTGGCCTGGAGCAGGTGTGAAGAACTAAGGGCTCAAGCTTTTTCTTGCAGACATTCTGCCAGCACTCTAAGGTTATTTAATCAGGTAGTTGCTCTGAGTCTGACTCCAAAGATCATGGAAAAGGAGACGGAGGGAGATACTGAGGATGCCATCATTTAGCAGTCAGGGGTGTCGGGCTACCAGGAAGAGTCCGACAGCAGAGAGAAATAACATCAGGAAATAGGTGACTGGTGTCCTGGCAGCCATGGCACTTGCCAAGGCCCAACTAAGTGACCTTGGGGGTCCAACTAAAAAGGGGGTGCTGTTCCAGATACACACTCTGCTCGGGAGCAGAGGCCTCCGATACAGGAGCGTGGGAGGCCCTTCCACGCCAGGACCTGAGCTGACATGTTTGCACATGCAGCACATCCGTGGGCACTGGAGCCAGTTACAGCCGCGCTGGCCCTTCCACCGGCCTAACCGTCAGCAGAGCGGAAGCTGCTTAGCAGATATCTGTGCCTCACTTCTCTACAATCGGAGTGACACACCAGTGGTGTGCAGGATGCCCACAGACCAGGGCCCAATCTCAAAGCCACAGGCCATCTGGAGCCCAGGCCCTGCCTCAGTCGCAGCCTGGCCCCTGCAGGCGGCCACACGGCCCTGCACAGCCACATGGCTTCTCCACACCGGATGCCCCAGCTTACCGTTCCTTTTAAACCTGCTGATTCTCTCGTCGCCCTCCCGTTTTCACTAAAGGCGTGCCTCACGTTCCCATTGCTCACTCCCTGCCTCCCCTGGGATGGCTGTCAGCTCATGACACACATCTGTTCATGTGTGGGGAAACCCAAGGGGGAAGAACACAGGAGGGGACAGTGACACCTTAACGAGGGGCACCAAAGGGGTGCGTTGCTCCCCTCCCCACAGTGGTTCAAGTGACAGAACAAAGAGGAAGAGAGGACAGTGGAGGAGTGAAGGTATCAGATGACAAGAAGCAGAGGATGGGGAGGGAGGGAAGTGGGAGGAAAAGATGGAAAAGGGGAAAGGGATGCGCAGGGATCACTCCGAAGGGAGAAGAGGAAGATGGGAAGAGGAGGGATAAAGGAAAGGAGGAGGGTGTATGAAGGCAGGACAGGCAGTGGGCACCCTGAGGTCCCTATAACGACGTACCGTCCCCCAGGTAGGAGGTGAGGACACCTGGGGACAGTGACCAGGGTCTCAGGCCTGCCCCAGGTCTCAGTTCCTGTGTGCTGGCCAGGCCTGGGAGCGGGCACCTAATCTGTACCCTCTGTGCCTGCACATTCCCCTAGTGACCCAGCCTGAAGGTGGGGGCAGCAGATCTTCTAGAACTCAGGGGTAAAAAGGGCTGCCCTTCCCCGACCTCACACAACCCCAAATACCAGGAGCTCACACGCTTCAGTGTGGCACTGACCAGCAACTTGAAGGCCTGAAGCCATCCCCTGCCTAGCCAGAGTCCAGGCAGCACGAGTGCGGCCCCCGTCCAACCAGGGGACTCAGGCAGCCTAACAGAGCACCAGGGGCGGCTGCGGCCCCTCAGCAGCAACCCTCGGCCACGGCCACATATGCCGCTGTCCACACTCGCTGCGCCCCTGGGGCACTTACTTTATGTATGTGTTGGCGTTTCCATCTGGGAAAACATACGGGTGCTTCTTCCGGAAGACGTGCCCCACCCGGCTGCAGGGGATGATCTCCAGGCTGCCCCCGCACATCCACACTCGGAAGGAGATTTCTGTAAGACAGTCACGCCCCTGTTACCTCCTCTCACTGCCCCTCCAGCTTGGAGGCCCCAGGTGCTGAGGAGCCACCTTCACCAGCCTGGGCATGGTGGCTAAGAACAGACTCTAAAGCCAGACTGTGAGCTCCACTGGCTGGGCAACCTCAGTTTCCCCATCTGTAAACAAGGATGGTCCCAACACGTTGGAGGGGGATGTAAGGTAATATGGGAGCAATGCCAGGAGCGCTAGCCCCTGGAATGCATTCAGCTGGGGTGGGGGCTCTGCTGGGACTTTAGTCTGGAAAGGAGGAGGCTTGGAGGGCACCAAGAGAGTTGCTTTTAAACATGTGAAAGCTTTCATGGTGGAAGATGGATTAGCCACACTCCCTGTGACCCCAGAGGGTTAGAATCAGGACTGAGGACAAAGCAATTTCATTTGAGAATACAGTAGAATTTTCTAACTGTCAGGGCCCAGATGACTGTCATGAGAAGACTTGGGACAGGCTAGAAAACCACATGGCAAGGATGCAACAGAGAGGACCAAGACCCCAGAAGGCATCTGGAAAAAGTGTCCACCAGAGTTCACTCCACAACAAGACTGCGATTCTGCCACTGGGTAAGAGCCACCAGAATTGTAGCCCAGGGGGAGGAAGTCTGAGAGCAGAAACTGAGAGCTGAAAGCAACTGTAGAAAATGCTGGAAGCCTCAACGCTGTTATTGGGGGTGTCCCCGGGGTTCACACGCACACCTGTTTCTTCCTGGCTGGCTGCTGCTATGGGACCTCAGAGAGGGGGTGGGTGGAGTCAGCAGAGGCGGCTGTGATGAGTGTGTTCCTCCCTGCGACTGCACACTGGCAGGCTGGGAGCACGCTCCGCCCCTGGAAGGAAGCAGTGGCACCCCAAGGGGGGCAGGGGCCACTGGTTAGAATTGCCAGTGCGGGGTAACATTAAAAAGCAGAAAGACTGTTAGACAGTACTATTAGTGCTTTTAAATTCTCTACAGACAATTCACCGCCTAGCTAACTGCACCCAGGGCAGGCGGCCCCCTGCACCCCACTGAGTATGTCACTAGCAGAAAAGGCAGCTTCCGATCTATAGGAATCCCTGCGTGGACTGTGTTCCTGCGGTCAAGTCCAAGCACAAGGAAGGCAGGCCGGCTCATGAAAAGTCCATGCCCAGGGCGGCTGCACCTGCGAGGGGCCATTGGATGTGGGCCAAGTGTCGAGGGGCAGGGATTGAGAATGCGGGTATCCCAGGATCTTCCCGTCATGTGTGCCCTGCACCCACCAGCACCCTGGGCCCCAGCTCCCAGCCTCTCCGGGTTTCTTCTTCGTGGGTCCTCTCTCTCCTCTACTCCTCACTCTCTTCCACTCCCACACTCTCTCCCCTCCTTCCAGCTCTCCAAGCAGATGCTTATGCTGGAATTCTTCGTCCTGATCCTCACTGGCTCTCACTCACCTGTCCCCAGCCACCTTAGCTGCCCCCCACCCCCAAGTCTCCTTGGAAAGGCTACAGGGCTACAGGTGAGACATCCTGCACACCATCCCCACCCCCCACCTTCTCCACACCTGCCTACTGCTGCTAATTCCCAGGAAGCCTGGATTTCCCTCAGTGTGGGGGCAGCGCAGCCTCTACGGGGAAGAAAGGACTTCTCGCCACTGCTACTGAATGATGGTGAGAACGTGGCAGGAAGGAAACAGGGAGAGCTTAACTGTGGGGTCACCAGGCCCGAGGCTGCAGTAACTACCAGCTGTGTCCCTGGGAAAACTGCTTAACCTTCTGGAGGCCTGATTTCCTCAAAAGTCAAATAAAGATCATAAACACACTCTGCAGGGCTGCTGTCAGCATTGAATGAAATAGAATTTTGAGAATACCTGTGTAAACTCTAAGTGTGAAGGGAGGATCAGTGGCAGTAATTCTGAGATGCCCTCTAAAGCCGGCGTTTCCAAAACACAAGCACTGATGTGTGGCACCCACCTGTGCCCACCTCTAACTTCTTAGATGATTTACGAGCTCTTCCCATCTTCCGCCACGCTGTAGGAAACGCTTGAACTTTGTGGACGTTATGTTTGAGACTTTGACTCTCCATGAAGTTCCATGCTATGGAGCTGGCACTTGGCTGGGCACCATTTGAATGGAGTGCGCCCCAGCCTGGTGTGTGCGTGCCCGGCACCCACGCTCCGTCTTGCAGTGAGCACACTGGGGGACGTAGGGGTTGGTGGCGGAGTGTGTCAGCACGTGTGAATCTGAGTCTCGGGACATCTTCCTGAACATGTCTATGCTCCAATCAGTTCCTCCCCAGGGAGTCAAAACAGGGTCTGCTCCAGTTCCCAAAAAGGAAAACCCTCTAATCCTGCATCAGTAGAGACGGAGTCCTTGCTTACTAGATATAACCCGCACGTTCTGTGCCAGCTCTCCTAAAGATACGCACGTTTCAGTGACAGTCTCTTCCTCTCCATGTATTCAAATGAGACATATGTCCCTGTGCATTTGCAAAGCAAATCCCTCCACTCTAAGCCTGGCCCACGTCGTCCCCACACTCACCCCTCACCTGCCACTTCTCTCCCTGAGCTCCCTTCACCCAGAACTTTGTTTCTCTCTGAAGCTTCTCCCTGCCTCAGTCATGCATAGGGCCCCACCTTGGACAGCATGGTCAGCCGGCCTGGTCCTTCTCCACCTTCCTCTGGTCTCCCCACATTCTTCTCCTACGTCCCCTCAAGGCTCTGCCTTCAAGTATCTTCCTAACACTGCTTCCTTATCTGCTCCCAGAGAGCACTGGACACCAGGAACTCACCTCCATCTCGTCAGCCCCTAATTCCTGTGACCGGCGGAGGCTTCCATTGAGGTCCACGGGACACCACCCCACCCAAGACGTCTCCTCCCCCTCAGCACCTCCCCACAGCCCATTGCAGCCCTGTCTCCTCTCTGCTGCCCCTAAGGCCAGCCCAACCTTCCTCCTCCTCCTCCTCCTGTGTCTGCAGCCCTGGTGCAGAAATTCAGAGAGTCACAATTCCGCAAACATCAACCGTGGAAGGAAAATAACCCCTTCATTTCCTTCTGGGCCAGGCTTTGTTAGGTTCCTCCTCAGGTGGTAGCTCCGTAGTCCTCCTAACAACCCTGCTCAGTGGTAATCGATGTGCTTATGTTGTGATGCACAAGCAGCTCTGATAGGACAACCGACAGCGAGCAGCCGGGAATCTCCCCAACTCCAGAATTCATGCTCTTTCCCTGACACCACCCGCCACTGGCCAACACAGCTGTGGATACAAGGATCCTGACTTCAAGGCACTCACAAACAGAGTGACAAATACATAACCAGCTGTCACATTTCCCATTATCAACTCACTCGTCCAATCCTGAAAAATGTCTGTCTCAGTTTGTCCTTCAGGCCGGCTGCTGCTGCCCAGAGGAACCTGCAACTGAGATGAGTTAAGAGTATCTCTGCTCTGGAGTCCAGATTGTCGCACTTGAAATTATTGGAGGCACGTGGCCTGACAGGGCTCGCTGTCTGCCTGCCAGGGTCAAGAGGCACATGAGGGATGCGGCTTGGAGTTCAGATTAGTGTGATGATTTATAGGTTCTACAGTGCGGAATATTTAACACCCAGGACACAGAGCTGCCCTTCCCTGATCTATGCCACTGCCTTCGGGATAATGACGTGCATCCTCTCAGGACTGCGAGCCAGGCCTGGTGGCCCACAGATATGTGCTGAAGTCTTTGGGACAGTCCCATAATCCCGAGGCCCCAGGAAGCTGGCCTTGACAGGTGCTCTCGGAAGTGCTGAAGACCGAGGTGGGCTGAGGCAGGGGCCCTCTAGGCCCGGTGTAGGGCCTCTGCTCCCCAAGGCCACAGCTCCTGCAGATGCATCATTTCTTAAGTGAAGGAGGAGGGAGCAATAAGGTTTTGTGCAGGGAGTTCCTAGGGGGTTCTCGCTGAGTCAGCGCCTGCATAATCTCCCGGGCGACACTGTTGCCTCGCACAGACCCAAATCCACTTTGAGTTCCAGGCAGGAGATGTGTAACTATTCCATCCTCGCTGGGGACTCTGTTATCATCTCACGTTCTTCAAACGTCAGGTTGATATTTGAGAGCAAATTGTCCTCCCCCGCTGCATTCCCACTTCTTTCATTCTACCTCCTCATCAGCTCATCAGTAGTTCTTACCAGCCCTCCCGGGGCCCTGACCCTTCACCAGAACCAACATTTACCTGGCAAGCCCATGGACGATGGACAGGAATTTGGGAGAGAAAAAACAGCTTTCTCCCCAGGAAGCAAACCACAGCTGTTCACATGCCACTGTTTGCCCGTATTGGCCAAGGTTCTAATTTCATTGTACAGCCCGGTTTCTAAACAAAGGCAGAGAGAGCCATCCCATGTGGGTACCACTGAATGTGGTGGGCTCTGTTTTAAATGGAGCCTCATATAATGTATATGCATGTATATTGTATACACAGTAACATTCTCCGTTCTACCTTTGTCCAGGTTTAAACCTACTGGGCACAAAGGGATTGGAGAGGATGGTGGTGGGCAGAGAGAGACAGACACTCACCTGGCTATTGTCATTCATAAGTGCACACAATTGTATGACAGGACCTTGCCTTTGAGTAATCTTCACATTCCCAGAGGCTACTGGGCTAGGAAGCAAATTCTGTTATTATTCTTTAATGAATGCATAGACTTGAGTAGACATAATATTATTGGCCCACAAAACACAGCCTTGAATCTGCACTTCACCCACATCTGAGACAATCAAGGCTCCACCCAGGCCCCCTACTCTAGACAAGTATTAACCACAGGCACCCCATGGTCACCAATGGCCATATGACTGCAAATGCCAAGGTGACACCCTTTATCTTTCCATATTCCCTATGAAAACCAAACAGCCAGTGTCAATGGGGCTCAATTAGACTTGGAGACGTTCAGAAGCAGCAGGAGAGGATGGCCTCAAGGGATCTCATCTGGGCGCGAAGCTTCAGCAACGGAATCTGGACAAGGAACAGGGTGGTAGGCTGTATGAGCTTTACTCTCCATCTGGGGAAAAAGATGTCTTTTCATCAGACTTGGATGCTCTTCTCAGATGAGGCCATTTCCCTAATCTTGAGCCACTGATCATGGAAAAGGTGAGGCCAAAAGAGAAAGTGCTAGGAATAAAGTACTCCAGCAGGTCAGACACAATCCTCCAGTGACAAATGCTGCTCACATGTAGCCTCAAGGGGAAGGCAGCCCATCCTGGTGGAGCGGAAGTGCTTGTATTATCAAATTTATCTTCAGAACAGCCCTGTGGTACAGGGACTGTGATAGTTTTCCACTGCTGCCATGACAAATAGCTGCAAACTTAGTGGCTGGGTTTGGTCGGGTCCTCTGCTAAGGGTCTCACAGGCTGAAATCGAGATGTCAACAGGATTATGAAAGGAGGCTCTGAAAAACAATCTGCTTCCAAGCTCATTCAGGTTGTGTGCAGAACTCAATTCTTGGGGTTGCAGGACTGAGTTTCCTTTTCCTTGCAGCTGTCGACCTGGGCCTTTTCTAAGCTACCTCCGTGTCGCCTTCTCCAGCAACGGGGTTGATCAGTTCCTCTCATGCTTCAAATCCCTCTGGCTTCTCCTTCCGCTACTTCTCTTCTGCCTCCAGCCTGAGAAAGTTCTCTGCTTATCAGGGCTCAAGCAATTAGACTGGGCCCACCCTGAGAAGCCAGGGTAACCTTCTGCCTTTAGGTCACTGATTGGTGATCTTCATCATATCTGCAAAATCCCTTCTGCCATGTAAGACAACATCCCAACAGGTGTCAGGGATTAAAGTATGGACATTTTTGGGGGGGATTCTTCCTCCCACGAGGTCCTTGGCTCCACTTTAGAGAACTGGAAACAGGCTCAGTGAGGTGAAAGAACCTTCCCAAGGACGCCTAGTGACGACTACCAGATTTCAAACTTAGGTCTATCTGCCTATGTTCTTTACATAACACGTGCGCACATGCACGGGGGAGCCAAGCCTGGCGCAGCCCGGTGTCCCTGCCTACATTCTGGAGGTGGCAAGTGGTGGTGGTTCCTCTCTGGGCCCACCTCATCTGTCTCTTCAAAGCAGTCTTTTGTGCTTCCTTTGCTTTGGAAATCCCACATTCTAATTCAGGAATCCCATGCCTCCCTTCGCGCATGTGCCAAAGCCTCCTTTTTGGAAATGTGCACCCCACACCCAGACCACCTCCACACACACACACACACACACACACACACACACACACACGAACACACTTCCTACCAAGGCAACAGATTCCTTTTATCTCTAAAGACCAAAAGCTAAAAGTAAGATGCAGCTCAAAGGAAGTAGATGTATTACAGGTACCCTGTGTAATGTAAATTGCAGTTTAAGCATCCAATTTTAATGCAAATCAACTTCTGAAAAATAAAGTCTAAAAGCCACATTTCCCTAAAACCTGCTCTCATGCTGAATTGTAGATGCAATTATCAGAGCTGTTCAGCTCACCTTGGACGCACTTGGTGGGAATGGTGGCCCCAGAGTCAAGGCGTGTGAGTGTGGGAGACCTGGCTTTCACGTGGCTGCTGCAGTCCGGCCAACTGAGGCTGCTTCTAACAGATAAAAACCAAGATGGGGGCGGGGTAGGGGCTGCAAGCTATTGCACAGGTCACGGTCATCCTGGACCGAGCCTTCCGTAATAACCTCGTGTATCTTTGTGCTGTGAAATAAAGTCAACACCACGTATGCGAACATATCTAGAATGCACAGAAATTCTACTTTTTGGGAAGGAAAGATGTCTCTTCCTGCTACTGTTCTTAGTCTCATGTTTAAAGGGAACCCTTCATCATGGGCTCCATTTAATATGCAATGAGACCTATTTTAAATGGCGCCTCGTATACTGTGTCATGTTGCCCTTCCCACCCCGAACACCCTTCCCAATCAGTCTCTGGTTTTTTGAACACACATTTAGTGAGCAGTTTCTACTGTTGTGGGCCTCAAGGATGAGAAGTTGGATGAATGGCCTTGGCTTTAATGAGTTCCAGGTTTGGTAGGAGGCTGGGCAGCAGAAACAGATGAGTAAACAAATACTTAAGAGGGCTCAGTGCAATGATAGACAGGGAACCCGGCACTGGGGGCACAGCATGAGGGAGAGCAGGGCAGGTGTCCTAGAGGAGGTGACCCCAGGACTGTGCCGTGCAAGGGAGTCAGCTTCTGCCTCGGGTGGAGATGGGAGGCTAGGTTGTTGTAGAGGGTCAGGCGCATTCTAGGAAGTGTGGAAGGTTCTGTTCAGGACCTCTAGACTGGAGGCTGGAGGTGGGAGCAGACTGATGAGGTCAGAGATGGGGGCAAGGCCATGGGAGGAACCTATGAGGAATGGGGGCCTCCACCGTAGGACAAGAGGGAGCCACTGTGGATGCCAGGCCTGGGAGGGGTGGGGAGGTTTGCATTTCCGAAAGAGCACGTTAGCAGGCGTGTGGGAGGTCAGATTCCACCGTAGAGTAGAGGTGGGGGACCACTGAGGACAGTGCTGGTGGCGATGGAGAGAAGGGTGTGAGCAATGCTGAGGGTGGTGGGTCTTCAGGACTTGGGGGGCAGGAGGCTCCTCCTGCCACACCCTGGAGCCAGGCAGCTTCCCTCACCCCTTAGCACCATCCCTCCTTTGCAGCTGGAGAGTCACTCACAAACTCCATCCAATCTTCACACGGACTGTCCCTCACATCTCCCTCCCGGTACTCAGGTGCCTTGTAGCTCCAGCCACAGATGCGAGGCTGCCGCGTGACATAGCCACCATTGGAAAAGCACTGCATTTTCTGGCATATAAAATGCTAATATATATATACATATATATAACTCCATCCAGAAATGGCTTTCGAAATGCTGTTAGCTGGCTATAACATAATGGAATGTTGGGGTGGGCAAAATGAAGTGTTTCCTGTGATAGCTGTTGGCAGCGCTTTTTTTGTGGTTTAAAAAATTTGTGATGGATTGTAAATGTCTCTCCCACACTTCCCAACTTCTCTATTCCAATCGGCCCTTGTTAATGCCAAAAGACTTGGAAGTCTGCTAGATGAGATTGCTACTTGATTTGAGCAGATGTGTGTGAACACTGCTACAAGGAAAGGTATTGTACCGATACCAGAATGGACTAGACTGTGCCCTGGTTGAAAATAACACACTGCCTGACTCCAAATGGAGTTGCCACGTGGAAGAATCACACTCACTTTGTGTGGTTCAAGAGGGCAGAACAAACCTGATAGACAGGAGCTGGGGGGAGCCAGGCTTTGATTTAGAAGATTTTCTAACAGCCCAACAAAAAAATTCTCTACAACAGAATGTGCTAAACTGTGAAATAGTGAATACATATTATAAGTGGCATTTGAGCAGAGGTTGGGGGATTGCTGTCTTTCAAAAGTGCTGCAGAGAGGATGCATTTGATGGTTGGGAGAAATGCTAGAACACATCACTAAGAGGAACTGGAGTCCTCAGGACATAACAACTGGCTCTGCCCAGTGCGAGCAACATCTCTGCCGCACTGAGAACTCCAAGGGGTCTACCTGGCTCCGAGTTCTCCTGGCTCAATGCAGGCAGACCTGGCCTTGAACCCCACATCAACAACCCCCTACCATGTTCCAGAAGGCCTTCTTGGATTGGGTCCCAGAGAGGGGTTTTGGTTTGGTTAGGGTGTTGGGGTAACTGTTTTGTTTGCTAAGCTTCCAGGCTGGCCCCTGTATCGCAAGACACCGACTTTTCTGATGCATTTCTCTACACTGCCCAGTCTGGGAGAACAGATGCTGTGGGTCAGGCCAGAAGCCATAAATTTCTAGGAAATAACTCTTAGTGACTGAGGAAGACAGCCATAAAACTCTCTGGAGGCAGAAACAGGAGAAAACAATGACAGCAGACAGTGCATGGGATTACTGCTAAATGCCAGGACGACCCATGGATCATTCTCTTGGCTTACGCCACGGTTTGGAACACATGCCCCAGTGTTTGAGAGGAGAAGGGCCCCAACATGTGGCAGGTCCTATACTAAGCACTGTGGATGGTCAGGAACAAAACGGATTCAAATCCATGCCCTTGTGCAGCTTCTATTCTAGTGATCTCTTAGGTCTCACCTGCTGGGAGGAAACTAATATTTACTATGCCTGTAGGGTGCCAGAATTCTGACACTGACCTTAACTGATTTTCATAACAACCCAGAGAAAAGAAGTACGATTATTACCCTGAAATTACACTTTTAATACACAAGGGAAATGAGGTCACTTGATTGTCACTAGCTAGATAAAGTGGGTCTTTCTGACTGTGCTGTTTCTATGGTAGCTGCAAACCTCGGCCTATACCATTATGTCCAGACCTGGCCATCTGCAAGGTTTTGGGCCCTGTAACCCAGCCCCTCTCCCACTAAAAGATATCCCCAAGGTTCCTGTAGCAATTGACCTGGACCTTCCTCATTCCCCAGTGCTGAGTGCCCTACTCACAGCAGCCAAAGGACGTCAGTGGGTGTTCATGGATGTCACTGCTGTTCCTGTTCCTCATTCTCTTTCTCTCCAGTTTCCCTCCAATTCCAAATTCGCAGGTGCAGTGCTCCTAGTTTAACCTGCATCTGGCCCCTTGGACTTGGCATTCCTCCTTGGTCCTCCTGGCTGTTGCATCTCATTTTCCCCCAGCAGTCTGCCCAGGTGTGTTTCCCTGGTCCTCAGCATCCATGTGGCCCCACAGAGCAATTCCCGTTACCATCACTCCCCAACAACCATTAGGAGTAACTCACTCACCATCTCTTAGGCCCTCATCCCAGGCACACGTGAGCCCCCGACAGCCTGGTGGGATCCAAGGATGCAGAGATCCCTTCCCCAGCCCTCAGAGTGTACAGAGGGGTGTAGGTCAGGATGAATAAGACAGGGACTCACCGAAGTTCTCCCCACCCCAGATGTCCATGTCCATATCATATTTCCCCAGGTAATTGAACCAGGCTTTGTTGATCACGAAGAGTCCTCCAGCTATGATCGGAGTCCTGTGCATTTGGAAGAGAAAGAGAGGAACTAGTTATAGTGGGGAGGTCACTCTCAAACTCTTCTGCCCCAGGGGTCTAGAACTCAAGGCCATTTCTTCCCATTTCGTTCCTATTCAGAAGGGCCAATACATTTTCCAGTTACCTGAAACAAGAACAAGCGCCAGGGTTTTTCCCTTTGATTGTAAATTGTCTGACCTCCCAGACAGGCGCATTCACTCATCAGCACACCTCCCGTGGGGCTGGGGCGAGGGGCTCGCTCAGGACTCCAGCTGCTCTGATGACCTGCCTGGGAGCCTCCGCTGGCCTCTTCCACAGGCCATGCCCGGCAGCGCTCTCTTGGCAGCTCGGTTGCTGGGGGGTAGGGGCAATGGCCGGGCAGGGAGGAAGGGCTGAGGCCATCAGCAGCACATCCCGCTCCTGAAATGGGCTCTCTCTTCTTTCCCCTTTTCCCTCTGTTACAGGTTGAATTGTGCCCCCTTCTATGCTCCCTGTACCTAGAATGTAGCCTTATTTGGAGAGAGGGTCTTTATAGAGGTCATCAAGTTAACATGAGGTCAGCAGTGTGGGCACTAGTCCAATATGACGGCTGTCCTTACACGAAGGGGAAATTTGGACACAGAGACAGACACAAAGACGATGGGAAGAGACACAGGGAGGAGACAGCCACCTCTAGGCTAAGGACACCGGCCTGGAACTGATCCTTCCTCACAGCCCTCAGCAGGAACCAACCCTGAGGACACCTGATTTCAGCCGTCTGACCTCCGGAACCGTGACACAGCACGTGTCTGCTGTGGAAGCCACCCCATGTGTGGGGCATTATTACAACAGCTCTAGTGAACTCACATACACCTGAGGACTGAACTCTGATCTTCTTTGCTCAAAAAGTTCCTTTCTAAGGGGGCCTGGTGAGTCATGTCTAACGATAAAATCTCAGTAAACAGGTTTTTATGATGTGTTTTATTTCCCAACCTGATTCCGGTATAGCATCACATAAATGATAGGAGACCCTTGTCTTAACTCAAGCGTTTCTATCTGCTGACAAAGCCACCCACAGCTCAGCAAAGCAGCCAGAGTCCATGCCACCATGATGTTCTCACACAGAAGGTGCAGAAGTGCTTGTTAATACGTAGCAGTGGCTGTGCCTTGATTTTGGCCTCCACTTACAGCAGTGGTTGATTCAACCTTCCCGGACTGAAACCTGACACCCAAGACCCAGGGTCTCTGCTCCTGGCCCTAGAGAACCATCCTTCCCTCAGGAGAGGCCCACATGGGACCCTCCTATGGTAGCAGGAAGCACAGCTACTTCATGGCACGTGTGAGAGTAGACAACACTCCTCAGCAAGTTTTCACCTGGCTCCATCCCCTTAGCTAGAAGTTTCCATGAAGATAAAAACTTCCTAAAATGAGGGCAAAAGGGGAGACGTCTTGGCGAAGGGTTCTCTTCGACCGTGCCCAGTCCTTTGCCATCTTGTATGGAGTGTCTCTCTACACCACGTGACAGAGGGAAGGCCCCAGTGGGGACGGATCTGCCCACTCAGCTTCGCACGGACTCTTCCCTCTTACCTAATGGGCTCCGTGGGGTCCAGGCGCTGAGACTTCTGCACTGGCGAGAGCTGCTCCCACTGGAAGTGGAGGCTCCAGTCAAACCCTGAAACACAGCACTGCCCTGCTTGATTTGGTCTCTCAGAAGCACCGTAGAGCTTCTCCAGAAGGTCATGAATGCACCTGGGTTCCCTGAGAAGCTGGCCCCCGGGACACAGGTCCAACCAGGGCTGATCAGCAGCCTGGCTGCCAAAGCTCCCTCTCACAGCTCCTTTTCTTTCTCTACATCCCGTGGCCTCTCCAAACCTTCTCTGCCAGGCAGAGTTAGGAATAAAGCGCAGAGGATACGGAGCCCAGGGTAGGGCCTGGAGATGACAGGATGGACAGTCATGGAAGGTGGCCCTTGGCCCCGAGTCTCAGGAAGCTGTGAGCAGGAGGTTTGAGAGAGGCCCCTAGACTACTTGAGTCACCTCAAAGTCGGTCGTGGGGGGAGCACGAGGCCCTGGGCAGAGATGGGGGGCGAGACTCTAGGAGAGAGGGGCAGAGCAACGGGGCCCCACATAGCCAGGGAATCCTTGCTCCATCCATCGTGTTCTCAGGCCTGGGGTGAGCCCTGTATGAGCACTGGAGTGCTGCCCACCCCCAGCCCTGCCGTCCACAGTTCTGGTGCTAAGAGCCAAGCTGGAGTTATTATATCACTGCAGGCAGGCCGGGCGTTCCAGACGAGCCACTGAGAGCTTTCCCTCACCGTCCCCACCCAGGAGAAGGCATCAGTCCCACTCACCCCCTCTGAGCTCTGAGGCGGACTTGATGTAGGCGAAGGTGTCCAGGTTAATGATGTCGATCACGGGGCACACCACCCGCGTGTAGTCCTGGAAGACAATAGATCCACGCTTAGTCTGCCATGAGGAGCCCATGGGGAGTCAGGGAGCTCAGGAGGCCTCCCTGGTGGTGCTAGAGACAGGGGTTTTGTGGTCTTGACCAAGCCCTTTTGTCTCTGGGTCTTAGTTTTATCATCTATAAAATGGGGCCCTGGACACTGGGACCTCTCCAGTTCTGATGCCTAAAATGCTAAGTGCTTTTCCTTGACTGCCAGGGCCCCTCACCCACAGCGGCCGTCGGAGAACGGTGCAGACAGCTGGAGGCTGGCTGGGAAGCACTGTGCACTGAGGAAGGGGAAACCGGGAAGCCCTTCCCCCTCCGTGGGCTCCAGGAGGCAGATCCGGCTGGGAAGCCAAGCCCAAACTTACAGCCCAGAGAAGCAAAGTTACACATCCCCCGAGAAACCTCTCAGTTTCATTCTAGGCCTGTGGCTCATGGACAAGTTGACGGACAGCATCTCTGAAGACTCCCAACGTCAGCTGCTCCCTGTACACAGATACTCACACACCTGTGCCAGGTCCTCCTTCCCTCCTCACTTCCATACTCAGATCCAAGAAGCCACTGGCCACCTCCATGTGCATTTCACTCAGCCCTTCCAATGGTGGCTTCATCCTCTTCTCCCCATACACCCTTCTCTCCCTAAGTTCCCTATTTCTGTTAACAGAAGCATCGTGTATCCCCCTTCCCCCGGCACGAACTGGAGAAGCTTCACCTGGCCTGTCAACCAGATCAAGTCCTGCTGGTTCTAACTCTACATTCACTCCTTTGAATTCATCCTGCCTCTCCTCCACCCCTCATGCCTGGGGAACTGCAAGGGACTCTTAAACCCAAGTCCATCCCACCTCCTTCTCTTCTGCTTCATTCTACTTATGGCCGCCAAAGTTGACTTTCCAATTTGCAAATCTGACTCTGCCACTCAACTGCTAAAAACGTTCATTGTCTCTAAGATAAGGTACAAACTCCTTAGCCTGGCATCCAAGACCATCAGGACAGACCTGTCTCTAGCTTTCCAGCCTCATCACTTCCTACTTCCCCCAGGCCACTCCATCTGTAGGCATGAAAATTCTCCAGAGAACAATTTCAAAATATGCAAGCCCAAGTCACAAGCCCTTGGGGACCATCAAGGCATTGTAACATATTTTTCAGGTTTCCCAATCCTGGGTTAATACCCCTGTACCTGGCGTGCAGTGGGGGAAACTGCCCCCAAGCACGGAGACTCATAGACAGCTAAATGGAAATCAGGTGGCCTGGGAAGCTCCCGGCAAAGCCAGCAGGTGTTTGGGTACCAGGCAGGACTGCTCTTCCAGTCTTCTGAATCAACCACCTTTTGGCCGACACAGGCAGGAACCTCTGGTTCTCCTTGAAGCCATTTAATTTCCTGCTTCAATCTTTCCTCCAAATGAGGTTGTCTTCTTATTTTAAGCTCCAGATTCACTGAGTGTCTGATTTTAAGTTCACAGACTTAATTTGGCCCTCAGTCTCCCACAAGTGACTCATTCTGACAGTAACAAGGTGCCTCTGAAAACCAATTGGCCCACATGGAAAGAAACGCTCATTTTCTATGCATTGCTTCTACCTCTGGGATGTCACAGATGCTCATTCACAGTCAGCATTGCACCTGCCCAGCTGCCACGGTTCCTCTGGGGCTCTTCTTGGGCCACTGTCATTGTGTGTCTGTGTGTAGATGCATACAGCAGGCACACACACCGCCATCCATACAAATACGCACACACACAAACATATGCACACACACATTGTCCCTTGAATTCTGAAATGTCCTCAGATGTTCAGAGACATCTTCTGGTATGTCTGACAAAGTCTTCATTTTGCCTTTGCTTTGAGTTTTGGGGCCTCGGCAGGTGCACTATGTCCTTCTGAGGCTCCTGCGCAGTGAAGGATTAACCGTGCCCAAAGATAGGTCTGGCCTTTGCCCAGCTGCTGGTAGGTAACCTCTAAACCCTTGAAATACCCTGTCTAGAAGAGCGTCTTTGTTTCCTGGGGAGCTGTGGGCTACACCACATAGTCTATGCTAACAATGTGATTTGTGGTGAGGGCCTTGGGCCACACAGCACCCACTCAACTTGATCTCTGGAGGGGCCTAGAGACCATGAGAGTGGTCAGCTTGTCTATGGGACTGACCCCCAAGAAAAGCCTCAGATACCAAGGTCCAGGTGAGCTTTCCTGGTTGGCAATACTCCATGCATGTTGCCTCACATCCTTGCTGAGAGAAGTGAGCGCTGTCCCTACAGCCCACTGGGAGAAGACAACTGGAAGCTCGTGCCTGGAACTCCCCTGGCACCTTCTCCCACTGATGACTTTCATCTGTATCCTTTCACTGTAATAAACCATAACCATGACTGTCACAGTTTTGCTGAGTTCTTAGTCCTTCTAGCAAATGACTGAACCTAAGGGTGGTCTCAGGGCCCCCCGAACTGCAATCCTGTTTTGCTTTGACTTTAAAATAAATCTTCCCCCAATATTTGCAAACCACAATGCCAAATGCTGGCTGTTCACTTTGGCCACAGACTCCCCAGAAGCCATGCATGGGTTCCACCTCCAGGGCTGCGACAGCTCTGGTGCACTCCCTCATAAGCTGAGGGTTCTGTCCTATTATCCCTGTCACAGCTCGGCCATGGCGTCTGCCTGGCTGCGAGTCACGGAGACCAGAGAGGTGGTGAGGGATGTTTGGGGTTGAGTGTGTGTGGAGCCGCGACCTTGAAAGGAGCTGCAGGAGACTTTAAGAATAAGCCATCAAAGCCAGGGCATGACCTCTCTGAGTGCCACTTTTGTATCCCTCAGCCCCAGCCCGGAGCCCGGTGGGCGGCAGGTGTTCAATCTGTGCTGGCTAAAAGAGGACGTCTATTACTGCTGCTGAGGACACTGTCGGTGCTGCCAGCAAGCATGTCACAGCTGAACAGGACGGCTTCTCCTCCTGCAGGCTCCCGATGAAGGGACTTGAAGTACAAATACCCAGACCCACAGGAGGTCCTTGCCTCGTGCCCCACCAGGCTGTATCTTTAAAGCTAAGATCACGCTCAGTTCCAGCAGGAAGCAGGTGAAATCTTGGCAGATCCTGGACCACATCCCCTGCTCTCCCCTCCCCCATGGAGATCCAAGCCTCTACCTCCACCCCACTCCCACCCAGCCCTCCCCAGCCAGGAGCAACAACAGAGGCGGAATGCACCAGCCCGTGGCCATCGTCATCCTGCTGTCATGCCTCCCGTGCCTCCCGTTTCTCCACTGAGTCATGTAATTAAAACCATGCCGGGAATGGGCAATCCGAGGGACGTTCACTCCTGTGGTCACCCAGCCTCCCTGAGCACCTGCTGTGGGGTGGCTGTGGCAGGTACAAAGATCAGTAAGACTTCCCAGTCTAGGGAAGGTGAGGACAGGGGAGATGGTTCTGATGCAGGTGTGTAGACACACAGCCTGGGGGCCTCTAAGCTGGCCTGGATGGAGCGGGGAGACAGGAGCAGGGGAGTCCTCAAGGAGGTGACACTGTGGGGCAGGGACAAGTTGGCAGGACACCTAGGTTCCCATTCTGGTTCTGCCATCTAGAATACGTGTGACTTTACACAAGTTGGCACACTCTGTGGGACTCTGTTTCTTCATCTATAAAGTGAAGACAGGTTACTATTTGCAAAACTACCCTGCTCTCTAACAGGGCTTTTGTGAGGAAAAAGAGAAGAAGACATGTGATAAGTCTTGGAAGAATATGTAAGCTATTATTAATATTTATATAAATTTGCCAAATGCTACAGGGATTGGAATTTCTTAAAATCTTTTCTCCTACTAAAAATACATAGATAGAGAGGGGGAAAAGAGAAGCCTATGTTAACAAAAAACAAACCAACCTGGTGCTGTTTTCAAGTATCTTCACACAATTGAAAGGAAGAGAAGGAAAGCTGGGGAGGTTTTCAGTGTGGAAAACACCAGCTGAGGACAGCTCATGACAGCTCAAGCCCGGCCTCTTCCTTATCTCTTTCTATTTTTGAAAATCCCAAACTCCAATTACAGCTTAACATTTCTACTTCCACACACAAGACCAAATCACGTTCTACTCTAACACAAGATACATACAAAGACACGCAGAAATCAGGCCGACACATGCCCACATTCCCTATCCCCAAAGGGCTGTCCCAGAGAAACCATTTCATGTCACTAAAACAGTCAGAGTCTTAGCAAAAACTTCTGCAGCCCCCTCGAGGGGCAGAGCCGGACCATGGTTCCTGGGCTTGTCTGACTAATCTCTCTGCCATGAAAGCTTTAGCACAGGCAGTGGAGAGGACCGAGGAGCTTAGCTTGGGAGGCTGAACTCAATCTTGGGGCCGAATGCCTCCCCGAGAAGGAGTGTTTGGCAGCAGGCAGGCACTAAAGGAGCCGAAGGTTTTGCCTGACCAGTAGGTGAGGCTGGCCATGGATGCAAAAGTGAGAAGATTATTCAGAGAGGGCTTCTGAGATGGACTCAGAGCCACTGGGATGGAAAGGGCTTTGCAGGTTCGTTAAGGCTGTCCAAGGAAAGCAAGGCTTGCTTAATGCATCCTGCAGGGACAAAATCAGCCTGGGGGTCCCTACAGATTAAACATAAAATTGTCATATGACCCAGCAATTCCACTTCTCCATATATATACCCTCAAGAATCGAAAATAGGTACTCAAAGAAGAAAAAAAAAAAACTTGTACACAAAAATATTTATAGCAGCACTATTCACAATAGTAAAAATGTGGCAACAATGCAAATGTTCATTAGTGGGTGAATGGTAAATAAAACATGGTATATACATACCATGGAATATTGTTCAGCCATAAAAAGGAATACTGATACATGCTACAGTGTGGATAAAGCACACAAATATGCTAAAAGAAGCCAGGATCAAAAGGCCACATACTATAGTATTTATACGAACTGTCCAGAAGAGCCAAATCCATAGAGACAGCGAGCAGATTAGCGGTGGCCAGGGGCAGAGAGGAGAGGAGAATGAGGAGCGACTGCTAATTGGTATAAGGTTTCCTTTTGGGGTGATGAAAACGTTTTAAAATTAGATCGTGATGAGGGTTACACACTGCCGTGAACATACTAAAATCATTGAATTACCCACGTTTGAATGGTTAAAATAGTAAATTTTGTTATATGTATTATATTTTACAACACACACACTCATACACACTCATACAAAGTCAGTCTGGGGGCAGAGGCCATGGGGACGGAGTCCACCACTGTCACGGCTGCACCCAGGGAGGCCTGGGCGCAGTTCTGGGCAGAGAGCTCCTGGGGTCAGGTCTGAGCCCTGACCACACCCTGGTCCAGCAGCCCCCCAACATGTAATGAGAGCCAGGGCCCCGTGAGCTTCAGCTCCTGGGTATGTGGCCAGCAACCTGGAAGGGGGAGGGGGCCTGGCTGGGGCAGGGGCCTCCGAGGGGTGGGGCCCAGTGAGGAGAGGAGCAGTGCTGCGTGGGCGCTGGACCGTGCCCTGATCACGGCCCTTCATTTCTTTCTCGGAGACGAATGTCAGGACTGTTTACACTGCAACACGTCTGCCGTTCCAGGAGAGGGGCAAGTTACCTTAGAAACATTGCTCAGAAAATGCTTATGTATAACATTAAGAGAAAAAAGCAGAATACAAAATTATATAAATACAGTATGATTACAATTATGTAAAAAGACACTTTCTGCAAAGGCAAAAAGATCCTAAATGGAAAGAAATGTTAACAGTGGATGACTTTGAATGGTAGAATTTTGATTAATTTTTATTCTACTGCTCCATGTTTTTCAAAATGTCTACAATGATCATGGAATACTTCTGTGATGGGAAACGAGAGGTCCCAGCCTCCTCTGTCCCATGCCAAGAAGTTTTCCATTATACCACATTCCTCAGTTTCGAATCCACTTTTTTTAAATATGACCTTAGTTTAGGTAGGGAACACCTTGTCTCTTCCTTACAAAATGCCCTGTAGGCAGAGACACCGTCTCCAACTCCTCCCTTTCTCCAGCTAAGCACTCTTAGACTCTGAACATTAGTTCTCATTCTGCTTCCTTAACCCTTAGTTATTGTTTAACGCGCTGCAGTTTCCTTTTAACTGCAGGCACGAATGGGTACAGAACGATTTAGCTGGCCCTAAGGTAGTGTCAGCAACTCCCAGGCAGAAAGATCTTTCTGGGAAGTGAACGTTCCTGCTGGGGAGTGGTTACCTCAATCACCAAGAGGTGCCCACATGTTTTCCAAATTTCTTTTCCTCAAAGAATTTCAGTTTTACTAGAGTTTTCCCTGACTTCTACCTGTGTTCACTGACTGTGCTCCCCTTCACGGGAGGTCGCTTGCAAACCAGTGTGGCGCCAGTACACAGGGATCCCCTGGGTCTTACCAAGCAGGGCTGGATTCCTTTTACACGGCCTGTTCCAACCTCAGGACCCTACCCAGAATAGGTGTTCGATCAACATCTGTTAATTAATTTAGGGGCAGGACGCGAGGCTGCTTTCCTATTCCAACCCTATCACCTCCCCATGGCATTTGGTCTCTTACTGACATTTCCAGACACCGAGTAACTCCTCGGTGATGGGCAGGGTAGCCACAAGGAGGCACTGGTGCCCCTACTGGGTTTGGAATCTGTTAGGGCTGCAGTTCCCAACCCCTGGTATCTGTGCCAGTCTGTGTCCTGTTAGGAATTGGGCAGTGTTACCGTCTGAGTTCCGCCTACCCTTCTCCATCCGTGGAAAAATTATCTTCCCTGAAACTTAGGAACTGGGCTGCACAGCAGGAGGTGAACAACAGGTGAGCAGTAAGCAAGCGAGTGAAGCTTCATCTGTATTTACAGGCGCTCACCATCACTCACATCACCTCCCGAACTCCTCTCCCCGCATCCATGGAAAAATTGTCTTCCATGAAACTGGCCCCTGGTGTCAAAAAGGTTTAGGGACTGCTGTGTTAGGGGAGACAGAGAACCCAGAAGAGGAACTGGTGGACCAAGGGGATAAGTATTGCCAGGAGGGACCTTTGCTGGCTGCACCGTCAGGAAAGGCTTCCTGGAGGAGTGGGGGCGGGGGCTGAAGAGCAAGGGCTTGTGGAGCAGGCGGGAGAGAACAGGGGCAGGAAGGGCTTGGCCAGAGCTGGAGCCGTGGGGATGTCGGAGGCACGTTCAGGGACAAGGCACGTGCTGCTGCTGTAGACAGGGGACAGACGAGGGGTGCGTGTGGAAGTGCCAGGCAAAGCCCTTCAAGTGAACGATCTGTTCATGACTTAGTATTTCTCAGTCCAGACCTCTTTGCCTGGCTTATATAAAAAGGAGGTAGAGAGGGGAGATTTCTAAACAACACTGAGTAGACGAGCCTCCCAACCTCAGGGAAAATGGTCACTGATGGGCTTTAACACCTAGGCCCACGTGTGAGAACTGTGTAAACCCAGAGAGGTTCTCTCACTGGAACGAATGACGCTGGTAAGGACGTCCTAGTTCTCCTCTGAGCAGTTTACGGAGCTCGATTCTTCCATCTCCTTCACACCGTCATTACGCAGGTGGATGAAGAATGAGAAGGAAGTGACCACAGCCCAGGGAAGGTGCTGCTGAGGTAACACCCAGGCCCCAGGTGCTGGCAGCACCGCTAAGGAATAGCGCACCAGGTTACAGAATCGCCCGAGACTGCTTCCCCGTCTGTGAAACAGCCATGTTAGAAACACCTGACCTCCTACTTCACAGACGGCCGTGTCTGTCCGTCACTCAGGAAGATAATGACAGGACAGAGGCCGCACATTCCGCAGATCAGCTGCAGGGATGGTGGGCTTTTCGGAATATAAAATAATGATGAGAAAAATTAAAGTTTTTCGTTTACTTTCAAAAGGAGTAACTGAGACATAAAGAAAAGATGCATACAGGATTCTAGAGTAATATATGGAAAAACAGAGGCAGGAACTCAGGTCTCTTGGTATCCAGCCTGCTGGCAGGCGGAGCCCTTGGGTGAGAGTGACGCATGGTGGAAGTGAGAGAGGCCTCAGGAACCAGGGATGAAGCCTGGTTAATTCTCTTGCCTCCCTCCTACAAAATGCACTCATAAGGGCTCCCTTTCTGAAATCTTCTGCTCTCTGGTAGAAACAGTTCTGGGCAGTTCTCTTGCCCATGAAGCTGCATGTGTCATGTGCCAGCTGCCGGCAGCCCCAAGTGTAGGTCTGCTGTGGGTGCTGGTCCTGGTCACATGTCCCGGTCCTTGCTCTACCATGGACTGCTATGTGACCTCAGGCAGGCTGCTCCACCTTAGCTCCTTCGTCTATAAAATGGGGACAGCAGTCTGTCCCACTCACCTCCCAGAGGAACTAGGGGGCACGTGTGCGGTGATGTGTCCGAGAGGGCCTGGAGACACCTGGTAGAGGGAAACCCGGCTCCGCCCCTCGGCCCCACTCACCTCTTTGACCCGGTGCAGCAGCGGCTGGAGCCAGTCCCTGTTCACCTCGCAGTGGCTGTCAAGGAAAGTCAGAGTGGTGCCCTGGGCAACATCAGCACCCCGAATCCGGGACCGGACCAGACCTGCGGTTAGGGACAAATGACCAAGGGGGTGCCACTGTTGCTCCATCATCCAGCAAGACCACGGAAGAGCCACCCAGCATTTGCCCAGAACACCCAAATTCACCCTCTGACCCCGCACCCCCATACCGCTGCCACTCACACCTGAGCCCTGCCCAGCTGCAGGGACCTACCTTGCCGCTCGTTGTTGCGTAGGCATTTCACTTTGGGCAACTTGATGAGCTGTTTGCAGTCATCGGCTACAAAGACAAAAGGTTATGCCGAGTGAGCGAGCGTCTGGGACGCGCTTGCATGATGCAACTGTGAACCTGAAGGGGAAGTAAGGCAGCCCCGCCCACTGTCCCCACCCCCAACTGCCGAGCAGGGTCCTGCCTCCAGGGTGTTCCCAGGCTGTGGAGGGGCTGATGGATCACTGCTGTCACTAGACAAGGTGGGCCTCTTGGGTGCAGGTCAGTACACAGCAGCACTTGTGCACCTGCTTGAAAACACTCCGTGGGGGTGCGGGGGTAGGAATTTTGACCTCGTCACCTGGGGATTTTCTCTTCCAGATAGGATTCAAAGCATGAGATGCGAGTCCTATTCACCTTGCTGGGTCTGGTAAAAACTGCTGGGTGGCCACGAATGGTCGAGACGGACTTTGGACTTTCTTTCATAGCACGGAGACCCTCTCTGTGGAAGGATCAGCCCCGCGTGCCTGCTGTCACTCAGAGCCGGTTCACTTTTCTATCACGCAGAGAGAGGTGCTGGAGCCAGGGTGGGCAAGAGACCCCGCTCTAGCCATTTGTCCCAGGTGCCCCCTGGATTGCCTGCTGTCCCCTCAGTTTCTGGGCTCTGAACTCCATACCTTGGCCCCATCATTTTGGTGTCAGTTTATTTATTTGCATTAGCAAGGAAAGTCACACAATCAGATCTGTACATGAGAAAGCTCACTCTGAAGGCCACAAGGAAGGCGGCCTGGTTGAGCCTATTGCATTTTATTGCATTAAAATGTTCACATATTTAATCCTTAAATAAACCATATATACTATCATCATCTCCTTTTTATAGACAAGGAAACTGACGACATGAGGTTGATCATTTGCTCAAGGCACGTAGCCAGGGAGTGAGGAAGTCACAAGGCTAGGATCTGAACCTAGGCAGGCTGACCCCAGAGTCTGTGCTCTAATCACAAGGCTATTCTGCTCCCAAGTGAACCCAGCAGCTGTCCCTTCTCCTGCCTCAGTGCCAGACTACCTCCACCACGGCGAGTGTCTCCTAATCTCCAAGATCCTCCTCACCAGGGAAGGAGAGCAGATCATTGAGTCCCAGAACTCAGAGTCCTGATCCCATCACTCTGGGCCTAATGCACAGCGCACTTCTGCGTCACTCCCAGAGGTTTCGAGGCTGTGCCACCGGCTATGGGTTCCAGCTTTGTACAGCAGACCCCAGCATGGCAGCAGCTCCCTGTGCCCAGCTTCCAGCATCAGTCTTGGTGGGGGTGGGCTCCACTCTGCTGGACTCTGAGCTGTCTCCAGTGACCATCCTGTTTCCCCTGTTTTATCATCAGTTAGAGGCTGTCCTGTCTGGATACGGCTGACTGCACGGAATTGCACCAGGCTGCTGGGATGCTGGCTCTTGGGGGAGGTGTCAGCACTACCAACACTTGAATTGTGACAATGCTTCTACTGTCATTGTGCCTTTCAACTTTAACATACGGATGTCTGGAAACACCCCCATGTTTTTCTCTGGAGAGTACACCTGGGGTGTGAATTAGGTTGGGACCCAGGTTCTCTGACAGAAGGACTAGGGGGACACAAGGTAGGAGACGGTAATGAGCAGCATGTTGGGAGACCGAAGGCAGCCATGCACTGTGTCAGGGATAGGGCATGGGAAGTGCCCCGGGAGTCCCAAAGACAGGGCCCACGTATACCTCTCCAGGAATGGCAGAGAGAGGGCATGTTAGCCTCGGCTCAGACTGTAGATTATTGCGGCATAAGAAATAAGAATCTCTAGTGGTGGGCTTTGCTTCTGGGTTTTGGGTCCCAGTGTGGATCCTTTCAGGGTTCAGTGTCTTTTCCCATGACCAGGAATGTAGGTCAGGGGCAATGACATATGTTCATGTGCATGCCATGCATGTTTGTACATATATGTGCACACATACTTGCATAGCCAAGTGTGCATGAATCCACACACATATACTCATGCACTAACCAAATCAAGAATCTACTAAATTTAGCTGGTTAGGTCCTCAGAGACTCACAGCAGAGAACCCAAGAAATTATTTTTTCAAAGTAAAGATTTTCTCCTTCTTGAGCACAGCCATGGACACTCGAAGTCTTCCATCCCTATTACAAACCTAGGCCTTCCTCCATCCCCAGGAAACCAGTGCACTCATCTCTGCCTGTTCCACAGGGGCAGGGAACAGACACTGGCGCCTAAAGAGCAAGTGGGCGACATTACTTACGGTCATTGCTGAAGTCATCCACTAATATGATTTCCTGGATCAGATGCATAGGGGTGCGGTTTAACACGCTGTGAGATCAAAGAGAAGAAATCATTATGGCTTTTAGTGGCAAAATCTATATGTTAACCTGAGTTCTAAACAGGCACTGTTGTATTTGAGGAATGAAAACTCAGAGCCACCACAGGGCTTGTCCAGTCACACTGTCCATCTGTGAGCCTGCTTGAAAACACTCCGGGGGGGTGCGGGGGTGGGAATTTTGACCTCATCACCTGGGGATTTTCTCTTCTGGATAGGATTCAAAGCATGAGATGCGAGTCCTATTCACCTTGCTGGGTCCGCCTTCTCTTAGTGAATGCTGCCACCAGCCACCTGGCCACCCACACAGAAACCCAAGAGACATCCTAACCACCCTCCAGTTCCCTTAAACCCCAAAGCGAATCAGTGAACAAGACTGGCAAGTATTATTTGAAAATGTCATTCCAGCCACTTACGCCTCTGCCACCTCTGCCCTGATTCAACCTCTTTTGCCTGGTTTACGGCAATAGCCTCGACCTGCCCCGGCCCCTCCCAGGCCGCCTTCCTGTGGCCTCCAGAGTGAGCTTTCTGCTACACAAATCTGATTGTGTGACTTTCCTCACTAATGCAAATAAATTGACACCCCCAGTGGCTTCTCCTTTCTCCAGCCCAGTCCCCAGCACACTCCTAAGGCCTTTGCAGCATGAACCTGGCCCGTGTCTCCTCACCCCCACCCCGCTCCATGTCAGTGCCGCTGTCAGAGACTTCCTGCTCATTCTTAACCCAGAGCCTTTCTCCTGCTGCTGCCGCCGCTCGAAATGCCCCACGCTGCCCACAAGGGCCAGTTCGAATGTCACTTCCTCTCTAACAGCTTTCCAACCCACTTAGTGAGAATTAATTACTTCCTCCTCTGGGATCCCTCAGCAGTTTGCATCTGATCCTACTGCTTTTCTCACTTCCTGAGCCTGAAGGTTGGTTGGTTTTGTACCTCACCCGCCTGTTGTTCCCGCTGGAGCAGTGGTCCCCGACCTTTTTGCCTTTTTGGCACCAGGGACTGGTTTCACGGAAGACAATTTTTCCACAGATCGGGTGATGGGGGGGGGATGATTCTGGGATGATTCAAACAAACACATTACATTTATTGTGCACTTTATTTCTATTATTACATTGTAATATATAAGGAAATAATTATACGACTCATCTTAATGCACAATCAGTGGGAGCCCTGAGCTTGTTTTCTTACAACTAGACGGTCCCATCTGGGGGTGATGGGAGACGATGACACCCAAAGTGTGTTGCTTATGTCCAGTCTACTCCGTAATCTCATTTTGATTGCTGCCACAGCAGAAAACTAGGCTTCACAAGGATAGGATGTTGGAAATGGAAGCAGGCTTTTCAGTGCTTTTGTGGTAATCTCAGGATATTCTACCTTGACTTTAATCCAGAACGTATGGAGATTTGAAGTTGTCTCAAACATACTTTTAAGGCCACTATCATTTGCAATCTCAAGCAACTGATCCTCTTCTAGCACGGACAAAGTCGATTCACCTGGCTTATTCACACATGGGTCAAGGATCCATTCCTTCCCTGTTCGGGGGTCCTTTGTGGTTGGGAAGTAATGCTCATGCTGTTTTGAAAGCTGAGATAGGTGATCGTGCACCAGCTGGGAGAAAGAAGGCCCCGGCTCAGTCTCTTTCAAAATCTCTGCTAATGTTTGAAACATGTCACAAAAATCCCAGTGTTCACTCATCATCCCGATAATTCCAGTTTGGCTTTGAACTCAGCCACTTTATCTGCCAACTTAAACACAGTTGTCGTTCTCCCCTGAAGTGACAGATTGAGTTCGTTGAGCAGGTTGAACATGTAACACAAGTAAGCAAGTTTTGTGACTCTGTGTCGCTGAAATGTGTTGCCGGTGGTGACTGTTTTTCTAAAAGAAATCTCTAGAGCGGCTCTCGTAACTCAAAAGCTCTGGCCAGTGATCCACCTTTAGAAAGCCATCTCACTACTGTGTATGAGAGAAGACGTGTGTGCTCCGTGTCCATCTCCTCACAGAGCTGTGTGAACAGATGTAAGTTAAGAGCATGTACTTTAATGTGGCTGATAATTTTAATCACATCCTGCAAAACGTTGTTTAGTTCAGGTGACATTTTTCGGCTATCTAGCATTTCTCTGTGGATGACACCGTGCGTAGACTCACATGCAGAAGTGACCTCCTTGTCCCAAGTAGCGAAACCAGAAAGCCGTCCAGTCATGGCAGCTGCTCCATCCGTGCTTATACCGACACACAATGACCAATTCAGCTTTCCTGATGTGTAATCATTCAAAGACTTGAACAGGTCTGTAGCTGTGGTGTTGGTTGGCAACAAAAGTGCACATAACATATCCCCATGCACATCTTCCTGAAAAATATATTGCATAAAACAAGCATAACTGCTTTGTTGTCAACACCTCGGCAGACTTGTCAACCTGGATTGTGTTGATTGTACCACAGTGACTCATTAATGCTCTCTAACAATTGTGTCTCAACATCCTCTGCTATTTCATCAATTCATCTAGTTATGGTACTAGAGGGAAGAGGAACACGTGCCACCTTTTGAACTGCAGCCTCTCCTAAAAGTTCACGGCAAATGTCCTTAGCAGCAGGCAGGTTCAACTCTTCCCCGATAGTAAAGGGCTTCTTAGCTTTAGCAATGCGGTTAGCCACTAAGCAGGATGCTCTCAGTGTAGACACATTTGATGAAGTGGCGGCCGCCAATAATTGCTTCTGTTTCTCGTGTTCATGTTTTTTTCTTTTGAAAAACTCCAAAGGGTTGTCTGTTAATGGAGGGTGCTTGGTCTCCAAGTTGCGAAGCAGTTTCGAAGGTTTCATGGCTTCATTGGACAGCCGGTCACCACATAGTATACAAAGTGTGTTTGGAAAATGTGACTCACCTGTTGCAATGAGCCCGTAATTTAAGTATGACTCTTGATATTTTCTTTCAAATGCAGCTTTCATTTTGTTGGCAGTCTTAGAATCTTCTGCTGTCTCATCACTGGGTCTTTCCCTCTTTTCAAAGAAGCTCTCCAGCGATGTTTGTTTTTTACTCATCTTTGCTGTGGTTAGCTTGTGGGCTTACCAAAACTGTGACTGAGACAAGTGTGCAGTACAGGAAAGAGGTGTGGATGGAACTGGACTGAAATAAGTGCTGGAATCTGACTTAAAGTCTGTCGCCAGATGCAGCTTCACAACTGAAGATGCACACTTGCCACTATAAAGCCTGCCACCAGATGCAGCTTAACTGTCACTTGCCACTCACTGACAGGGCTTTGACATGAGCCTGCAAGCAATTGATTTATTATG
>CAUYSK010065295.1:0-47413 GCA_963575035.1 Avahi laniger
ATTGATATAACAAATCAATTTAAAGAAATGATAACTTATCTTAGATCATAAATAAAAGAATAGAAACAAAGAAAAAATGAAAAACATCCTCTACGGTTTAAATCTATTGACCCCACATTTTGACTTTATGTTGTCTCAACATATGTATTTTTCTATTGCCTATCCCTCAATAGGTTTCTGTAGGTATTATTGTTTTTGACATATTTATCTTTTGGGCTTCACACTAGAGTTGTATGTGGACTGAACACTACAATTACAGTATTAGAGTATTTTGAGTTTGTCTGTGTACTTAATTTTACCTATGAATTTTATACCTCCAAATGTTTTCTTTCTTCACATTAGTGGATTTTTCTTTCAGGTTGAAGAACTCCCTTTGGCATTTCTTGTAAGACAGATCTGAGGGTGGTGAGTTCTCTCAGGTTTTTTGTGTTTTTTGGGGGGAGGTCTAGGAAAGACTTTATATTATTTTATTTATTTATTTTTTATTTCAGGATATTATGGGGGTACAAATATTTTGGTTACAAGTAATGCCTTTGCCTTGCCCAAGCCAGGGTTAGAGGCTTTCCCTTCCTCCATACAGTGTGCACTACCTCCATTAATTGTGAGTTTACCCACTCCCAGCCCCCACCTGACTGACACCCAATGAATATTACTACCACATGAGCAGGTTAGTGTTGATCAGTTAGTATCAATTTGATGGAAAGTACATGTGGTGCTTAATTTTACACTCTTGTGATATCTCACTTTAAAGGGTGGGCTCAAGCTCTATCCAGGATAACATAAGAGGTGCTAGATGACAATTGTTTTCATAATTGAGTAGTATTCCATAGTATACCTATACCACATTTTATTAATCCACTCATGTATTAATGGGTGCTTGGGTTGTTTCCTCATCTTAGCAATTGTGAATTGTGCTGCCATAAACATTCGAGTGCATAGAACATCTTTTTTGCCTTTGGGGAGATGCTTGGCAGTGGGATTGCTGGATCGAGTGGTATTTCTATTTTTAGCTCTATCTCCAAAAGAATGTCCTAAGCAAGTGTGCTGCTTTCCTTCCTGTTTTCCAACCTCATTTCTTCTCACTGTGAGCAGTCTTCCTCTTGACTTCTAAGTGTTCCTCTGTTTCTACCTGGGAGGAAGCTGTTAGCAGCTTTCACAGATCTGAGTGCCTCAGGACAATAGTGTCTATGTGCTGCCCAGAGCATTAGCAATACAGATTTTAATCAGTGCTGAACTTTGGGAAGGAAGGTGTCAGTTAATAAAGACAGAGAACATATAAATATATTCCAGTCTACTAGCTCATATAATAATAAGCTAGAAATATTTCAATAGAGTGAAAAGCTAAAGAATTTCATTTGAAATTCTGTTATGCTCTTTTTGGAAAATTAATAAAAAGAAGCCAGAAAACTGAATTATAAGAGTCTTTTGTGTTGCTACTCGTCTCTCAAACTGACAGTACATCCTCGTTTTTCATAAAGAAGCTCGCTATAGCCAAAGTTTGACTCAATTCTATCAAGAAACAATCTGTACAGTGAAGAGAAAAATTATAGGCAAATTTGAGCCTAATTTTTGAATAACAATTTGCACAGCTAAGGAGTGCACAACTAGAAGATGATTTGATAAAAGTAATTCCAAAATCTTTTCTGTTAATGCAGAGCCACCACAGTCATGAAAAGTTCCAGCCCAGTTGATTTCTTTCTGGCATAAAATAGAGTGAGAGCTTGTTTTTACAATGTGGTTCATTTGAATTGAGAGCTATTCTGTCTAAAGCTTAACAGTAAGTGATTAACTTCAAAGTAAAGTGCTAAGGGCATGCATGTGAGAGCAAAGTTCACATAAGAAGTGATATTAAAATCAATTTTGAAAATAATTAAACTTTCCATTTTTTTGGCATATTTTCTACAAAAATTTTAAGATTCTTAGAGCATCAGTAAAAGGCAAGAGTCCCCTTTTCTAGATTTGTAAAAAGTAAGACTAATGTAGTGAAAAAAAGAACAACAATAAGGTTACTATCATTTTTGCAGCTTTGAATAAAAAATGAGAGTTTGGCTTCTTTATGTGCTGTGGAAATCCATCTCATTGCTCTGTAACCTCATTCCATACACAGCCCCCCGTTTGTCCAGGCCCCATCTGCCTGAGAGGTAAGAGAAATAAATCATGTCATTCTGTGGTCATCTCGAGTCATCGCACTTGTAGCTCTCATTTGTGGAATTACTAAAATCCCAGTCACACACATCTTTTCCTTCTGGTTCAAAGATTACAATTTCTCTTCTAAACCTCTCCAGGTCATTACAGTCTTCCTTTACCACCTTGGAATAAGTGGCAGACTCTGCGCGTTAGCCAAGGTAACACAGGCTGCATTTCCAACCCTCCGTGGCTGCCTCTGCTATAGAAGAGGTAGGAGCTAAACACTAGGGTTCCCAGCCTGCCTTTAAGCTGGCCTCACTGTGCAACACAGTTCTGGCCAGTGATGTGTGGCGGGAAGTCTTCTGGGACTGCATATCCCTTTCCTCCTTCCTTCTTCCTGGAACGCAGATGTGATATCTGGAGACATAATAGCCAGCTCGTGCCTGTGCTGGGTGTGGCTCACAGGTGCTAAGATGGACCAGTGATTCCCACTTCCTGGTGTTTGTGCCCTTGTGTAGTCTCCCCTGGAGTGCTGGCAGGACCTGTGGCTTGCTTCTTACAAGTAGAATATAGCAAAGGTGACGAGATAGCATTCCTGTGATTGCTACCTAAGACTGTGACATCTGTCTCATTGAGGGACCCTCCCTTGCTAGCTTTGGTGAAGCAAGTGGCCATGTTGATGAGGTACGTGTGGTAAGAAACTTAGGGCAGCCTCTGGCCAAGAACCAACTGAAAACTGCGAGTGGCCTTCGGCCAACAGCCAGCAAAGTACTGAGGTCCTGAGTCCAACACTCCTCGAGGAATGGCATGCCGCCAATAATTGTGTGAGCTTGGAAGCGGCTCTTTCCCATCAAGCTTCAGATGAGGCTCAGCCTGACCGACATCTTGACTGCAGTCTTGCAGAGCACCCAGCTAAACCATTCTCAGGCTTCTGACTCAAAGAAACTGCAAGATAACTAAGCGGGTTGTTTTAAGCTGTTATATGTGGTGTTGGGGTCTTGAAACCCATACCCAAAATATGGTGCTTTGACATCCTGAAGAAGCAGCTTCAAGGTCTCTCTGATTACCATCCCTCAACCTCCTATTTCTAATCCTCTCTCTGACCCAAAGCACAGGATTAAGTGGTTCTCCGAAGTTCCCTTACCTGTCTAAAGTCTGGACCCACCAAAGATGAAAACAATTACCTCTGGTTCCTTCTTGCCTACTCCATGGTGTAGTGGTACACACTAAAAGGATTAATCAATATGAACAATTTTTATTTATTTATTTTGAGATAGGGTCTTGTTCTGTCCCTCAAGCTGGACTGCAGTGGCATCATCATAGCTTACTGCAGCCTTGAACGCCTGGGCTCAAGCGATCCTCCTGCCTCAGCCTCCTTAGTAGCTGGGACTACAGGTGTGTGCCACCATGCCCGGCTAATTTTTTTTTTCTTTGTAGAGATGAAGTCTCCCTATCTTGCCCAGACTGGTCTCACCTCAAGTAATCCTCCTATCTTGGCTTCCCAAAGTGCTAGGATTACAAGCCTGAGCCACCACGTCTGGCCAATATGAATAGTTTTTGAAAACACCAAGCACTACAGCACTACATTAACTGAAGGTAGAATAGGATTCACACTGTCTTGAAGACACATTGTACATCAAAGCTACACATTATCCCATGTGTAATGAGACTGCATAAAACACAAAATTCCTTCAAATGGGAGTTATAATATTTAAAAATACAGATTTCACAAGCATTTTGAAATATTTTGAACATAACTTTTAGTTTTTATGTTTTGGGTTTTTTTTTTTAATGGCCTTGATTTTATAGATTTGTTTGGTCGGTCTTCCAAAAATATCCTGTCTGTATGTTACAGTTTTTGGTCTATACTGATTGGATCTCTGTTTCATAAAAAAAGGGACTAAACACTATTTGTTCACAGGTGATTTCAAATAACACTCATGTAATTTTTAAGAATGCTGGTCATAAATTTTATTTACAAGCTCTTTTATCAAAATATCTGTCATGAATATATGACATTTTTGTAATAGGGTCATTGCTCACATATCAAATATTTTAAAATAAAAAGACAATAGTTAAAATAAGGTAGCTTGAGACTATAATTTATGGATAATAGGCAAAAAACAAGAATTTTTAATGTTTATTTGTCCTTCCTTTACACCATAATCCAATCGAAGAATGTCACTTGGCAACTGATGTCTAAAGATAGTCATCACAGTTTCTGACTGTAATGATTTACTTCTCTTGGTGAATTCTCAGCAATGTAGGCAAACAGGAGAAAAATTAGTCTAAAAATCCTTCAGGATTATTCAGTGCTTCTTTCATTAAAAAATTAATTTTAAATTAATGTAGGATTTTTGCTTTATATCGGTCACCATGTGATATACTAAAAAATGAGGTTTTTTTTTTTTAAGCACTAGATAAATACAAGGATCATTATAGTTCTATCCCTTCAGGAGCTCATTCTCAAATAAGCGAAACTAATATAAAATCTCAGCTCTGCTGAACTCTGAAACCAGCTTATTCTTTCTGTCTTAGTGCTAAAATCCTTATTTAGAATTTACCTGTTTTCCTCGTTGCTTTAAAGTTGGAACTTCTGGATGAGGAAGTACAAAACAGTTCATAGAAATTTGTAACTTATGCCTCTTGACTTTCCAATACTCCCTGAGAATCCATAAATTGGCATTTCTATACCTCCACAGTATTAACCAATTCGTTACAAGATGTTGTCATTCTCAGAAGGAAACAACAAATGAAATTCAGAAAAACGATTCCATGTTTCTGTAAGGCTGTGCTGTGAAAACCTGGACATCAGAGACACGATGGGCTCATCCTGGCGACTGCCTTCTCGCCAGGCGACTGGGTGCTGGGAGGATAAAGAGCTAGACAAGGACACTGCCGCATCCTCTCTGGCTTTTCCTACCTGTTTAACCTGTGTCCATCCACCAAGGTTTGATGTAATATTGGTTCAAAAGTGTTGGCCAGGCACAGTGGCTCACACCTGTAATCCTAGCACTCTGGGAGGCCAAGGTGGGAGGATCGCTTGAGGTCAGGAGTTTGAGACCAGCCTGAGCAAGAGCAAGACAACATCTCTACTAAAAATAGAAAAAAATTAGCTGGATGTCACGCCTGTAGTCCCAGCTACTCAGGAAGCTGAGGCAGGAGGATGGCTTGAGCCCAGGAGTTGGAGCTTGCATTGAGCTACAATCACGCTACTGCACTCTAGCCCAGGCAACAGAGCAAGACTCTGTACCCCCACCCACTCAAAAAAGGTGGAGGCGGATGGAAAATTTGAAAAATAGAGGCATCAGATAATTAAACAACATAAAGCATGTGAGGTAATTAATACAGTGCCTTGCAGATTAAGCACTCACTGAATTTTAACTGTTTTGGGGGATTTTTTGATGACGAGAGTAGCATTTAACTAGTTTTGCTGCTTTACCTCCAGTTAAAAGTTGTTTGGCATGCAGACCGTGAAGCATTTATCATTTCTAAAATCCGCAGATGTGGACACTTCACTTTGCTCAATCTAGATCCAAGCACAAGTTCCTATCATGTTTTTACATATGATCATCTGCCCTGCCACTGAAAATGAGATCCATAATTGTACGCCTACATTTAAGGAAATGCTGTTTTTCCTCCTCTTTTTATTCTTTTTCAGTTTGCTGTCACCTATGTGTCCTAATTTTTTTTATTTCAATAGATTTAGGGGGTACAAATGGTTTTTGTTACATGGATCAATTGTATTTTGGTGAAATCTGGGTTCTTAGTGTAACTGTCATCTGAATAGCGTACATTGTACCCAAAAGATAATTTGTCATCCCTCCCAACCTCCCACCTTTCCCCTTCCCCCCTCCTGAGTCTCCAGTGTCCATATACCACTGTGTATGAACATGTATGCCCATAGTTTAGCTTCCACTTACAAGTGAGAATACACAATACTTGTTTTTCTGTTCCTGAGTTACTTAGGATAATGGCTTCCAATTCCAAGTTGCTGCAAAAGATATTATTTCATTCTTTCTTATTTTCTTTATCCAGTCATCTTTTTTTTTTTTTTATCTTAGAGGGGGTCTTGCTCTCGCTCTATCACCAAGCTAGAGTGTAGTGGCACAATCATGGCTCATTGCACTCTCAAAATCTTGGGCTCAAGTGATCCTCTTGCCTCAGCCTCTCAAGTAGCTGGTATTTCAGAAGTACTAACTGTTAAAAGTAAAGTCTAAATGATATTCCTGCACAATAATTTTTCTGGCATTTATTTCTTGGAATCGTGACATGTGATATCAGATGGCAGAAGAGGATTTCTATCACTTTCATAAAATACTGGACATTTACACAGAAAGTAGTGCAAAGAAAATGCAATTTTCTCTTTAAAACTAGTACATCCTTAGTAATTTTGCATGCAAAAGAACTATTAATAGCATTTCTATGTACTTGATAATACATGAATTACTATTATCATGGAACTGTTTGAAGATGTTAATATTAGCAATGAAAAATACAAAGATGTTTATGAAAGCTGATCTGAAATCAATAGTCACATCATTGTTAGAAATATAAAAAGTGAATTCTGTACTTATTGGTTCATTTTATATAACATTCAGAAAACAAGAAGAGAAGAAAATCTTGATCACAGGCAGCTGAATATTTTAGGAAAGTCTGTTTGTTTTCGACTTTGGCCACCATCTTGAGAAATGATTGCTGCTGGTTTTAATTTTTTTCTTAATGATCTTATTTCTCAAGCAATTTTATACCTTTGGAATTATATTGTTTTTCTAAGACTAATTCATACTCTCTCCTTCACCCTCCCTCCATTTTAAATTTTAAGTGTAATTCAGATGTCAATACTCTACCTTCTCTTTGAAAGATGATTGATAAATACGTTCCTTTTGGATTCTTTGCAGGAACAAAGTAATAACTTAAAATGAAATGAAAAATGAGTTAAAATAGTTGAAAGTGGAATCTTTTTGGCTTTTTACAAAGCAGGCTATTTTTATTCATAGTTTTATTCATGACAGAAAGAAAAAAGTTGCAATGTCCTTGTTTTAGGGTAGTAAATGGTGCTGGAGAAAAGTGAAGCCCACTCCACGCCTCATTAAGCTTCACGCCTTGGCTTCCTTCACCATACCTTTCCCTCCTGTGCCAGATGGGTCCAGTCCTGCAAGTCTCCATTTTAAATCATTGTTAAATCTCCTACTCTAAATGTTTTTAAAATATAAGATAAGATATAAAATCTTTATTTTATATAAAATAGGCTCTTTCAGGAAGGAAGGTGAATTGTAAAAACTGCAAATACATTGTGCACTTATAAAATGAAAAACATGAAGTTGGCTACTTATTCAAGGTGGGAAACAACTGCCAAGAATAAATCTTACAGAGTCTGTTTTCTCCAGAAGCTCAGAGTCTACAGCATGGGTTGGCAGGATTTTTTTTTTTTTTCCTGTAAGGGACCACATAGAAAATATTTTTGATTCTTCAATTTTTTTTCAGCCATTTAAAAATGTAAAAACCTTTCCTAGCTCACAGATTGTACAAAAACAGGTGACAGGTCATAGTTTGCCAGCCCCTTGGTCTAGTGAATTGGAAAGGGACCTTCATTTTATAATCAAGTGTCAGGGCTAAAACTACCATTAGAACAGTAATATTTTGTTAAGAGTGGATAATAATGTTTTCCCACTTCTGCTATATGAAAATTTGTTGCAAAAGGTTTTGGTGCCGTCATTTGCAGACATTTTATGTGATAGAGTGTCTTACTCAGACAAACAAGGAGATCAGCTGTGGAAAGGTCGGAGAAGATGTAAGTGATTCCAGCTGAGGAGTGGGTAGAAGGGCTTTCTCTTCAACTAGCTCTAGAAAGGAACAGCTTCCCAGTATTTCAGCTGGAGAAAAGTTGGCAGTGGAGAATATTGAGGCCAAACTATTGACAGATTTTTTTTTTTTATTTCAAGCCTGTGTATGATTCCAGAGCTGAGGACAAGTCCTGAAAGTGTCTGACTCCAAGATAAATATATTAAGTGTGTTGGAAAATGATATTCCAATCCAATCTGGTACATAACTAGGGTTAAATTAAACAAAGAATGGTAACAGTCAAGAATTAGGGAGAAACTAAACAATCTTTTCTCCCAGGCCTTGTTTAAAAGCTTGCTATTAATAAATTTTTTAAGCCTAGTTCTGAAAATAGTTACTAAATATAGGTGTATCAAAGAAGTATTTGACTTACAAGAGAAGAAGCTATTTCATCCTCTCTCCCTCCATCTCTCCCCAAACCCAGACAATCAATAGAATCACCTAGAGGCATCTTTCAAAAGGTAAATTTCCTGGTCCCAAACCAACTGAATCAGAATCTGGAGTGGTGGTATGAGATCATCTGTTGGTTTGGTTTTTTCGGGGTTTTTTCATGGTTGGTTAGTTGTTTTTTTTTTTTTTTAACAAGCTCTGCAGGTGATTCTGATCAACACACTTTCCAGGTTTAGGAAGCATAGCATTATAGCAGTGGTTCTCAAACTTGAATAGACATCAGAATGGTCTGAGCTTTGTAAAGCAGAGATGGCTGTGCCCACTCCCAGAGGTTGGTTTCTGTGGGTCTGTGGTGGGGCCTCAGAATATGCATTTCTAAACAAGTTCCCAGGAGCTGCTGGTTCTACTTGTCTGAAGACCACACACTTGTTGGGAACAACTGCCTTAGGTCTATGACCAAGGCTCCCACTCTCTCCACAGAGCCATATAACCTTTATAGGAGAGAGGGAGAGAGAGAAGATAAAATAGCTTTTCCTTTTATAAGTCAAATACTTCATTGATACACCACATAATCTTAGTTTGGGCTCAAGATTTAAACTACTTCTTAAAAATTATACTTCAGTCCTAAACATATAAGACATTCTATCAAGCATCAAGCCCACCAATTAGTCCCTAAACACTAAAAGCTATAGTTTTGCTACTTAAACATTCAGTTCACAAGAACTGCATTTAGCAAAGCACCATGACACCGTGTAAATGACTTTCATGGCCAGTCTGATCCAGAGCTCTCTAGAACTGAGATGTGTCCGATGTTGGCGGCATTTGGATCCTATCATTTCCTAGAGAGGGTGTTGGGGTTTTTCAGAATCAACAATGGTAGCAAATTAGACTTGATTTCATTTCTGTATAAATACAAGACCAAATGACACAAATCTTTCCAGAAAAGAATGTGTTTCAAGATGAGCCATTATTTTTAGATCATTCGATGCTTCTTTGGGATCACTAAGATCTCTGCCCACTCTCTGTGCTACTTGAGGTTAATGTTGAAAACTATCTCCAGAATTAGAATTGTGATGGCTTCTTATTTGTACCTGCTATTGTTTCTGTTTCGAACATGGGAGATGTATGGCCAGGAGAAGCTGGAGGATGAGGGGACAGTGACATCTGAGTTACCTACTCTCTGTCTTATGTAACATAGTAATAACTCTATTAGGAAAATGGTAAACAAAAAAACAAAAACAAAACAAAACAAAAAAACCCTAAAGCTCAGAGAGACGAACTCTTCAAATTCTGGATCAGGACTAATATCTACTTCTGTCAGACCTCTCTGATACATAGACTCAAGGTTCTTTGACAGACACAGAATCTTTGAAAATAATAAGCCAAAATAGAACTACAAACTGACAGATTATTTATTTCTCATCATAATTTGCCTTGATTTTATTTGAATTACCTTGATTATTTTTAGGACTCATATAATACATCAACATATTAATTTTTTATGGATATTTTATAAATAGATCCTGATTTTCAATTCATTGTTTGGATGTATAAAACTTCCTGTACAGCAGTGAAGAAAATCATCAAGCTCTGTAGAAATGTCTCCATAGAACATGCTGATTCTCTTCTCTGCTGAGTTATATTTACCATGGAAAGATGCATCTGTGAATGTCATGATCCTCTGACAAAATGTCAACCTTATCCTATGCATGCAAAAGATCATAAAAATGGATAAAACACCAAAAAAAGCAAGGTACAGGAACAGCTGAGGGTAGAACACAGGGAGCCAGAGGTGTATACTGTAGGCAGGCTAACCTGATCCATAGGGAGGAGTGGGTGTAATGGCCACAAAGGGTCTCCCAGAAGAGCCACAGTCAGATTCTCCATATACCCCAGCTAATCCATGAAAAGCAGCAATAGTGCAAGGACGTTTTCATCTCATCCTTTCTGTGCATGGATACCTGAGTGATTGGCAGTATTAAAATGCCTTATTTCACATCAACAGCTTCCAGAATTTGCAGCCAAGTTCCATTTGCTAGAAACACAACTCCGCTTACCAACAAGTTTGTCTTGTTTGGAATAAGAATTCCCTATTTTCCTATAAATATTTATCTTTGAATAAATTTGTTTCTTTTATTGATATATAATATTTCAGATATTTATGGGTATGTGTGTGTATTTGTTACATGCAAAGAATGAGTAATGATCAAATCAGGGTGTTTGGAATATCCATCACCTTGACTATTTATAATTTCTATGTGTTGAGAACATTTCAAGTCCTATCTTCTAACTACTCAGAAATATGTAATACACTGTTGTTAACTATAGTCACTCTATTCTGCTATCAACATTAGAACTTATATCTTCCATCTAGATGTATGTTTATACCCATTAACCAACCTCCCTTCACCCCTCTTCCCATGCACACACCCTTCCCAGACTCTGGTATCCATCATTCTATTCTCTACCTCCATGAGATCAACTCTTTTAATTCCTACATATGAGTAAGAGCATGCAATATTTGTCTTTCTGTGCCTGGCTTATTTTATTTCACTTAATAAAATGACTTCCAGTTCCATCCATGTTGCTGCATAGGACATAATTTCATTCCTTTTTATGGCTGAATGGTACTCTGTTGTGGATATATACTATAATTTCTTTATAATTTCTTGATGGACACTTAGGTTTATTCCATATCTTTGCTATGGTGAATTGTGCTGCAATAAACATGCAAGTACAGGTATCCCTTTGATATCTTGATTTATTTTCTTTTGGATAAATGCAAGGAAGTCGGATTGCTGAATAGCAGTTCTGTTTTTAGTTTTTTGAGACATCTCCATGCTGTTTTCCATAAAGGCTATAATTTATTAACACATTCCCACCAATAGTGTATAAGAGTTCCCTTTTTTCTGCATCCTCACCAGCATCTGTTATTTTTATCTTTTTTATAAGAGCTATTTTGAGATAAAATGTTATCTCATTGTGGTTTTGATTTGCATTTCCCTGATGATTAGTGAAATTGAGCATTTTTTCATATGTCTGTTGGCCATCTGTATGTCTTCTTTTGAGAAAGGTCTGTTCATGTCCTTTGCCTACTTTTTACTGAGGTTATTATTATTTTTTTACTGTTGAGTTGTTTAAATTTCTTGTATATTCTGGATATTTGTCCCTTGTTGGATGAATAATTTACAAATATTTTTCTCCCATTCAACAGATTGTCTCTTCACTTTATAGAGTGTTTCTTTTGCTATGTAGAAAATTTTTAGTTTAATAGTCCCATTTGTCTGTTTTTGTTTTTATTGTCTGTGATTTTGAGGTCTTAGAAATAAATTCCTTTGCCTAAACCAATGTCCTGAAGTGTCTTACTATGTTTTCTTCTAGTTATTTTACAGTTTCAGGTCTTATGTTTATGTCATTAATCCATCTTGAGTTGAGTTTTGTATATGATGAGAAAGAGGGATCCAATTTCACTCTTCTGTGTATGGATATCCAATTTTTCCAGCATCATTTATTGAGGGTTTCCTTTCCCCAATGTGTGTTGTTGGCACCTTTGCCAAAAATCAATTGGCTCCAAATATATGGATTTATTTCTTAATTCTCTATTCTGTTCCATTAGTCTATGTGTCTGTTTTTACACTAATACTATACTGTTTTTGTTAATAAAGACTTGGAATATATTTTGAATTCAGGAAGTGTGATACCTCCAGCTTTATTCTTTTTGCTTAGGATTGCTTTTGCTATGTGGGCTCTTTTTTTGGTTCCATGTGAATTTTAGAATTTTTTTTTCTAATTCTGTGAAAAATGGCATTGGTATTTTGATAGGAATTCTACTGAATGTGTAGATTGCTTTGGGGAGTACAGTCATTTTAATGATATTAATTCTTCTGATCCATGAGCACAAGATGCCTTTCCATTTGTTTGTGTCCTGAAGCACTTTCTTTATCAGTGTTTTATAGTTTTCCTTGTAAAGATCTTTCACCTCCTTGGTTAAATTTATTCCTAGGCAGGTTTTCCGTTTTCTTTTTTTCTTTTTTAGCTGTTGTAAATGGGATTGTCTTCTTGATTTCTCTCTTGACTTTTTCGTCATTGGTGTATAGATATGCTATTGATTTTCATACATTGATTTTGTATCCTGTAACTTTACTGGATTAATTTATCAGATCTCAGAGGTGGAATCCATAGATTTTTTTGAGATATAAGATTGTATCATCAGCAAAGAGAGACAATTTGACTTTCTCTTTTCCAATTTGGATGCCTTTTATTTCTTTCTCTTGCCCGATTGCTCTGGGTAGGATCTTCAATTCTGTGTTGAATAGGAGTGATGAAAATAGGCATCCTTTCCTTGTTCCAGTTAGAGGAAAGACTTTCAGATTTTCCCCATTCTGTATGATGTTAGCTGTAGTTTTGTTTTATATGGCCTTTATTTTGTTGAGGTATGTTCCTTTTATGCCTAGTTTTTTGAGAATTTTTATCATGAAGGGATGCTAGATTTTATTAGATGCTTTTTCTGCATCTATTGAGATCATCATATGGATTTTGTACTTTGTTCTGTTAATGTCATGTATCCTGTTTATTGATTTTCATATGTTGGACCACTCTTGCATCCTTGGGATATTCCCACTTGATCATGGTGTATTATCTTTTTGATGTGCTGTTGGATTCAGTTTGCTAGTATTTTGCTGAGGATTTTTGCATGTATGTTTATCAGGAATATTGGCCTGTAGTTTTCTTTTTTTGTTGTGTCCTTGTCTGGTTGGGGCATGAAAGTAATGCTGGCCTCATGGAATGAATTAGAGAAAATTCCCTCATCTTCAATTTCTTGGACTAATTTGAGTATAATTGGTGTGAGTTCTTCTTTGAAGGTTTGGTAGAATTTGGCAGTGAAGCCATTTGGTACTAGATTTTCTTTGTTTGGAGACCTTTTATTACTGCTTCAATCTCATTACTTGTTATTGATCTGTTCAGATTTTCTATTTCTTGATTCAATTTTGGCAGGTTTTATGTGTCCAGTTATTCATTTCCTCTAAATTTTCTGGTTTATTAGTATATACTTGTTCATAATAGTCTCTAGTGATCTTTTGTATTTCTGTGATACCAGTTATAATGTCTCTTGTTTCATTTCTGATTTGATTTATTTGGGTCTTTCCTCTTTTTTTCTTGGTTAATCTAGCAAGTAGTTTATCAATTTTTCTTATCTTTTCAAAAAACTGACTTTTCATTTTTTATCATTTGTATTTTTTCTTAGTCTTTATTTTGTTTAGTTCTGCTCTGATCTTTATTTCTTTCCTTCTACTAATTTTTGCTTTTTATTGTTCTTGCTTTTCTAGTTCCTGGAGGTGCATCACTAGATTGCTTATTTGAAATCTTTCTGCTTTTTTTATGTAGACACTGATTGTTGTAAAGTTCCCTCTTAGCACTGCTTTTTCTATATCCCATACATTTTGGGATGTAGTGTTTTGATTTTCATTTGTTTCAAGAAACTTTTGATTTCCTCCTTAAGTACTTCCTTAATCCAATGGTCATTCAGGAGCATGTTGTTTAATTTCTATGTATTTGTATTTGTATAGTTTCAAATGTTCCTATTGTTATTGATGTCTAGTTTTATTCCATCATGGTCTGAGAAGATACTTAATTTCAATTTTTTAAAATGTGTTGATGCTTATTTTATTCCCTAACATTTGGTATATCGTGGAGAATGTTCCATGAGCTGATAAGAAGAATGTGTATTCTGTGGCTGTTGGGTGAAATTTTCTATAAATGTCTGTTAGGCCCATTTGGTCTAACGTGCAATTAAAATTCAATGTTTCTTTCTTAAATTTTCTGCCCCAATGATCTGTCTAATGCTGAGAGTGGGATGTTGAACTCCCCAACTATTATTCTGTTGGAAACTATCTTCCCTTTATAAATTTAAAGCACTTTATATCTGGGTGCTTTGGTGTTGGGTCCATATATGTTTAGAGTTATTGCATCCTTTTGCTGAATTGATCCCTTTATCTTTACATAATGACCTTCTTTTTACTGTTTTTGATTTAAAATATGTTTTATGTGGTATAAGTATAGCTACTCCTCTCACTTTTGGTTTCCATTTGCATGGGATATCTCTTTTCCATCTCTTCATTTTCAGTCTATGTGTGTTTTTATAGGTTAGATGAGTTTCTTGTAGGCAGCAATAGTTGGATCTTTTTTTATCCACTCTGCCAGTCTCTATTTTTTAAGTGGAAAGTTTAATGCTTTTATATTCAAGGTTATTATTGACATATGAGGTATTCCTGTCATATTATTAATTGATTTCTGACTATTTTGTATATCTTTTTTTCCTTTCTTTTTTATTGTTTATCATTGTGGTTTGGTAGTTTTCTGTGTTGGTAACATTTGAATCCTTTCTTTTCCTTATTTGTGTGTTTGCCTACCCGTGGGTTTTATATTTTTGTGTGTTTTCATGATGGGAGACATTGTCTGTTCACTTCCAAGTATAGGATTTTCTCAAGCATTTCTTGTAGTGCCAGTCTAGTAATAATGGATTCCCTCAGCTTTTGCTTCTCTGAGAAAGTCTTTATTTCTCTTTCATTTATGAAGGGTAACTTTGTTGTGTATGCTATCCTTGGCTGATTTTTTTTTTAATTTCAGCACTACAAATACATCATCCATCCTATTCTCTCCTAGACTGTAAGGTTTCTGCAGAGGAGTCCACTCAGTCTAAAGGGGTTCCCTTATAAGTGACTAGACACTTTTCTTTTGCTGTTTTTAGAATTCTCTGTCTTTGACTTTTTTTTCCTCTAAGAAATGTAAGCCTATAAACCATTCTTAGTACTCACTGGTTTCTAAACAACGAGTGCAGAAATAGCCACTTTCTCTTTGCCCCGATGTCACAGGCGCAGCAGAGCAGCCACACCTGTGGTGCTGGCAGGTCTAGGTCAGCATCTGCAGGGAAATTGTCTTTGACTTTTGACAGTTTGTCTACAATGTTCCATGGAAAAGTCCTTTTGAATTGTATTTTTTTTAAGGATATTTGAACTTCCTGTATCTGGGTGTCTAAATCTCTTGCTAGACTTGGGGGGTTTTCAGCTATTATTTTGTTAAATTGGTTTTCTAACCATTTCATTTTCTCTTCACCTTCTGAGACTTTGAAAATTCAAATATTTGGTCACTTTATGGTATCCCTTAAGTCACATAGCCTTTTCTTATTCTTTTTTATTCTTTTTCTTTATTTTTGTCTGTCTGGGTTATTTCAAAAGACCTGTCTTCAAGTCTTCTGAGATTATTTCTTCCATTTCATCTAGTCTATTCTTGAATTTTCAAATGTATTTTGAATTTTATTTAATGAATCTTCAGTTCCAGAATTTCTATTTTGTCCTTTCTTATGTTGCCTATCTGTTTGGTAAATTTCTCATTCATATCCTCAATTGTTTTTCTTATTTCCTTGTATTGTTTTTCAGTGTTCTCTTGTATCTCACTGACCTTCTTTAAAATCAATATTTTGAATTCTTTTTGAGGGATTTTGTAAATTTCTTTTTGATTGGAATCTGTTGCTGGAAAATTATTGTATTCCTTTGGGTGTGTCATATTTTGTATTTTTTTCCAATGCTTCCACTGTTTTCACATTAATATCTATGCATCTAGTGTAACAGTTTCTTCTTCCAATTTTTTGAATTTCTTTTTGTAGAGAAGGACTTTTTTCTAAAGATGTATCTATATTATTGGTTAGATGGGGTACTTTAGCTTTGATTCTGGATGCATGCAGTACTGTAGTCATTATTTGATTTCTTTTGCTGTAAACAGTGTCCATGCTATCAGTGACTTCTCAATGGCTTAGGGAATGGTTATTAGTGGAGGCTGTGGTGAAGTTTTAGTGACTGGGATACCAGGTAGGCCAGTCTTTGGGCTCTAGTGGTGGCTGTGGTGGACTGAGCATGCCTGTCCTTGGGCCAACATCTGTTTTTAAATTTTTAATCTCATAAGATTTTGCTATAAAAAAAAAAAACATTTGTTGTTTTGGGTCTTTTTGATAAAGGCCAGTCTCACTGGAGATAAGTGATATCTCATTGTGGTTTTGATTTGCATTTCCCTGATGATTAGAGATGTTGAGCATTTTTTCATAGGTTTTTTGGCCATTACAATTCACCTTAATCTTGACAGACAAAGTGGCTCCCCTCTGACGCTTGCACTATAATTTATCCAATTCTAAAAGTCAGGATTTTAGAAAAGAAATTCAAGATGATTTTAAGCATTCACAGCATTAAATCTCTAGAAATATTTACCCAAATGTTTTTCCCCTATTTGATTTATTTATTTTCACTTTACTTGGCATCAAAAAAAAGTTTGGTGTTAAAGTTTTTCTTTTTTCATTGAGTCAATGTGTTAGTCCAGCTTCAAGAACTAGAACTCAGAACTTTGGATTATCTGCTTTTGGAGACTCACAGGCCAAGTCTTGTTTTTGCCTCCTAATGGGGTGAGAAAATCTTGCCGGAGCTCACAAAAAGCAAGATTAGATAATTATTTCCTAGTGTCTCTTGTTATAGTTTATGCTGTAGGAAGCAGTCCCAGAGAGTGTGTTAACCTAGTCCTTGTCCAAGTAGGTGCTTGATTGGTTTCCTTGAGGACATAATGTATATGTGTACCGTGGACTGTGAAAGCCTTTTCGAATTCCTGCAGGAGCCACATGGTCTTCAGATTTCATGGTCACCCAGAGAGGCACCTCATAAGCGTGAGGCAACTTCTACCAGTTAACACAGACTCTGGTCTGAGTTCCATGAGTGTGAACTCATGGACAGCTGAGATGTGAATAATCTCTCACCTTATTATTACTGGTTAAAAAAAAATATTGACAATATTTTCTTAACAAATGATATTTTACAAGGTGCTTTTGCAAACATTTGTGTTTAATATAGTGCTTCATGGTAGACAGGGTAAAAATGTTATTCCCATATTAAGGTTAAGAAAACCAGGAAACAGAAAAGTCAAGTTTCTTCCCTAAATTAATACAGCTAGTGTGTATCAGAGCAGGTCTCAAATTCTTTCCAATCTACACTTGAATGGACATACCTGAAAAGGAATTCTCAGGAAATACCATGTTCAATTTCACAGTACTACTGGGAGAAAAAAGAGGGGAAAATATTTCACTTTCACTATAAATAGAAAAGCCAAGTTCCTGAGGGTTAAGTGCCCAAAGATACCTAGCCAGTGAGATGCTGATAAGATTCCAGAACTTCACATGTGAGTTCTTTCCCAGTCCCTTATCCTAATTATAGCAAAGAAAATATTAGGGAACCTTGGAAAGCAAGAAGACACTTATTCTAAAGTAAGACACTTATTCTTTATACCCTGCCTCTGGTGAGTGAGTCTGTCATCTTAACTTCAATTTATAACTTAAAAGTCATAGTCAGTCAAATGATTTTGATTTCATTGCATATTCTAAGATAGCATAATGATAGTTAATCTTCCAGAAAACAATACGGTCTGTTGTATTACCAGAGAAGCAAGGAGCTAAGTTTGTGCTTGGTGAATTATAACACAACCAACAGGTGCCACTAGCCTTCAAATGCGCTACTATGTTATTTAACTTTCAGACAGATTAATAAAATTCTTGATTATTAATATCAAGAACTCAATTAATATTATTATTAATTGATGATTTTAATATCCAATAGTGCAGGAGGGTAATAATGTTATAGAGTTAAGACAGGAGGAAAATGTAAAATTATGCTCACTACTGGTGATTCACTACTGGTGCGTAATGCTAAAAATAGTTGGTTTTTATTATTTGGTTTTAACTTAATTATTCAGAATTAAAAGTAAACAATCAGAGAGTCAGAAAATGCGGAGTGGCTAAATTCTCTCTTTTTTCTGTATGATTCAATGAAATTGAAATTCAAAAATGTTTCAATCATCCAGGGAACAGGTGTTAATTCACCAGACATTTGTTGAGCACCTACTATGTGCAGGGTCCTGGACTGACTCCCTTTCCTCAAGCACTCTCAGTTTAATTGCAGAGTCAGATGAAAAAAGAATAACTCACACTGTGCTATGTGCTACCACACAGAGCAGGGGACTGCTTTTTCTTCCTGGATCAATGCAGGAAAGCTCACAGAAAAGGTGAAAGCAGGTAAAGGATAATAATCCCTCTACCTAAAAAAGAAAAGACAGGGAAAGAGGAAGGGTAAGAGTCTGCATGCCTGGCCCCGTGTTAGAAGATGCCTATAGGCAGGGATTTTGTCTGTCTTGTTCGCTGCTGTAGCACCTGCCTGACATGTTGCTGTCTCTATTTATTGTTCAGTTACATAAACTCTTGGTATAAGGATAACAGGATGTGAGAAGTGCTATTATCTTGACTCATGTGTGACCATAATTTTCCATCTGTCTGCTTTCCTATTCAGGTTGACAGTTTGTTATTAGCAATGCCAAAATACAAAAACTTATGAAAACCAAAAGTATTTTCCTAACTCATTTGGTGTCAAAATATAACCTGACTTGATCTCACTTAGTGGAAAAACCTGACCTGGACTGACATAAGTCTATTTTTAATCTTTATTTACTCTAATTAGTGTGAATATTTATCCACTTTGCTGACTAATGGCGTGTTGGTAATGTGGTGCTGCCCTCGACCTCACCAGGGGTGTTATATAATATGCACTCTATGTACTTTGGCACCTTTCTAAAATCTGAAAAATGTTGAATTCCAAAACACATTTGCCCCAAGAGTTTTAAATAAAACGTTGTAGACTTGTAAAACATTATAATTAGCCTGAGGAAATTCACAGATCTTATCAACTTTTGCTTCTTTATCTCCTTCTGGCTTATTGTCCAGGGTTTTTCTTATGCAAAACACAGTACAGGCCGATGTGAGGATTCACTGTGACCCTGGAGTATCGCCGCCCCCAAATGTGCTCCACCCTAGTGCAGCCGCCATTTATGGCTGACCTATCCAGGGCCCCAATATTGGCTTCCAATGTCCAAAGGCACCTCTCTCACACCTGACCCTGATAACATTGTCACTATTTTAGTGATCGTAAATTGAATAATACCTCTTTAGTAGTAAATGGATGCAGGATTCGCCAAATGGAAAGAGACAGAAAAGTAAGAAATTACTTTCACTTTGATTTGAATGGACTACTTTGGGGTGCCTCAGAAACCAAAAAACTCGACACACTGAAAGGAAAAGGACAAAGAAGCAAGGAAACCAAGTCAAAGACTAACATTGTCTATTGCAAATCTTGTCATAAACAAACCCTGAACAGAAATAAGAACCTAGTATGTATTAGATGCTGCAGCCGATGATTTGTTGTCACATTTCATCCTCACAATTACCCAGAGAGATCCCTTTAGATATCTTTATTTTAAAGAGAAGGAGAAAAGACATATTACACTTGAAAAACTCCCCTAAAGACATAGACCTGGGACTAGGCAGACCTGGGGTTAGGACAAGATGGGTTTGTCTCACATACTATGCAGCACTACCACACACAACTTTGTGCTTAAAATCACATGCAAAAAAGGATGCTGGCCTTGGCAAAAAGAGCAACCCTCACTCCACACTCCTAGGAATGTGCGGAATGCCCATCTTACTTATCACTGATTAGCAGTAATCGATAGTAAATAATAGTCAATAGGCCATGCTTCTGGGCACAGGCTCCTCTGATTTATTGTTATTGATATCAGCAGCAATGGAATGTTGGGCTTTGTGCTGAATACTTCACTTACAGTGAATCATCTTCCCCTGCACCTTGCAAGGTAAGCATTATAATCCCTGAGATTTAGAGAACTAGAGTAATTTGCCCACGGTTCCTCTACTAGCAAGTGGAAGATAAGGGATTTAAATACACAATTCTCTAACTCTAAAACACATGCTCTTTCCAGACATCATGCTGCAAGATTTTCAAACACGAAGATATTGTTTGCATTGAATCCTAAGAGCCATATCCTCTTCACAGCACCTACCCTTGAGCCATTACTGAAGGAAAATAGAAGGCTCATTGCACCACCACGTTCCCCCTCTCCTAGGAAATTAGAGACACAAAAACACATATGGAATTTGGAATGTCCTAGAATAGCCACTTGTGACTCACTTAGCTCTGAGAATGTAGTCTCATGTCAGAAAAAAAGAAACCAAAACTATTTATATCATTATATTGTAATCCACTCCTTCTTCACACACATGAGAAAGCCACCTATGCACTGCTCAAGTTCAGCCAGTTCCCCCACCTGTACACCACTGGGACAACACCACAGTGAGCTAGGGACAGGCCACCAGTGATTTTTCAAGTGATGTGATTTTCCAAACCTTGCTCACCTATTATATCACAGTGTGGGTGACAGAGCACAGAGACTTAAGAAAATTGCTCCTACTTTTCTCCTGGGGAAAGATGGCAGCAAGACTAGTCTTTTCCGGGTATAATATAGGATGGAATTTAAAAAGAAGACTGTCGTTAGCACAGTGGTCTGCACCCACCATTCCCAAGCCTTCTTCCTACAGCCATATTCTCAATGACCATGAGATGCCTTTTCATATTGTATCCCCAACACCTAAGAACTGGATAACACAGTAATTTTCAATCATGGGAGATACTGTCCATCTCCACCTCTGGATATTGGTGTTGGTGGTGGGGTTTGGAAATGTGTGTAGGACATGAAAAGTTCGATTATTGGCACATGGATCGGAAAGCTGATCTGTCCTTTAATGGGAGGAGACCAGGAATCTAAAGGTAATACATAAGACTGCCCACAAAATATCAAGAGACCAATTCCTCTGTAGAGAAATATAGCCATAGAACTGTCATTTGGTCCCACACCTATGGTTGAACTCTCATGTCAAATTACCTCTCTTGTCCTACAATTCCTTTATTCATCACATTCCTCTCACACAAAATGTGTTACTAAAAAACAATATTGTCTCAGATATTAAAATTAATACTGGTTAGATATTCTCTAAAAATTTAGCCATAGAAGATAAATAATGAATGGAAAGAAAGTAAATGAGGGAAATAATATAAGAATTATTAATCAGCCTACCTCACAGCAACCTCAAACTCCTAGGCTCAAGCAATCCTCCTGCCTCAGCCTCCTGAGCACTCATACACTGCTGGTGGGACTCCAAATTAGTACAACCTCTGCGGAAAGTAATATGGAGATACCTCAAAGAGCTACAAGTAGAACTACCATTTGATCCAGCAATCCCATTACTGGGCATCTACCCAAAGGAAAGAAAGACATTTTATAAAAAAGACATCTGCACTAGAATGTTTATAGCAGCACAACTCACCATTGCAAATATGTGGAAACAACCCAAGTGCCCATGAATACATGATGACTAGATTAATAAAATGTGGTATATGTATGCCATGGAGTTTTACTCAGCCACAAAAAACAATGGTGATCTAGCACCTCTTGTATTATCCTGGATAGAATTGGAGCCCATTCTACTAAGTAAAGTATTACAAGAATGGAAAAACAAACACTACATGTGCTCACCATCAAATTGGTATTAACTGATCAATATTTATGTGCACATACAGTAGGTTACATTCATCGGGTGTCGGGCAGGTGGGGGGGAGGAGGGGACGATGTGCACCATCTGAGGGATGGACACGCTTGAAGCTCTGGCTTGAGTGGGGCAAAGACAATATACGTAACCTAAACATTTATATCCCCATAATATGCTGAAATAAATAAATAAATAAACTTTTAAAAAATAAAAATAAATATTCATAGACTGAAAAAAAAGAACCATTAATCAAAGTTACAGATATCGCATTTCTCGATTTTAAAGACAACTGTTAAAAAAACCTAGACTGGCTCATCATACAAAAAATAATATTGTTCTTCATTGTCCCACAGTTATCTTTCTTGTATGCTCCCCTAACTTTACATCTTGTTTCAATTCCAAATTTAAATCCTTGACAAAAACTGATGGTTAGGATGTGATTATCTGGTTCTGCATCAATTGGGGTATGCTTCGGCTGAGTGTGTGAGTTTATAATACATTGTAGGTGCTACCATACTACGGACTGCAGACCAAATTCAGCAATGGCCTGTATTTGTACAACCTGGAAGCTAAAGGGGTTGTTAAGAAGGAGAAAGAGAAGGAGAAGAAAAGGAGGAGGAAAATATTTGACAGAGGTCATATGTGGCCTCACAAAACCTAAAATATTTTCTATTTGGCCGTTTACAGAAAAAATTGTCTAACTCTAGCATTAATAATATTTACTTCGAGCATTTTGAGGCCAGAATGGTGATTGGGACTCTCCTGAGAAAACATTGGTCAGTCACGGAACCATGCAAACAGGTGCCTAACCCAGGATAGATTTTCAATAATGAAGACGTAGAAAAGATAGCTTCTAACTTGTCGATACTGCATGTGGTCTGCATGCAGATATCAAACATAAAGCCCCATGCACCTTAGCAAAGGATCAAGTCTTGCTGCATATGTGAAAGATTTTGGCTTTAGATTGTTACCAGTAGATCCCTCCTCCTCCATGTCTTTATTTCTGTGTTAGTGATGCAGAGCCCAGCAGTTTTTCTGAGCTCTATCACTCCTACCTCAGTTTCCATTAAATCTTTGCTATTGAGTAGCAATAAATTAAGCAAATATTGCCAAGAAGGGGATTATGAAGATTATAATTAACAAAGGAGACAGCTGGAGGATTTACAGTGAAGGCCAATCCCACTCTAGTTTCAGTGGGAAAGAACATCATCTCCATCTCATTTGCCCGTAATTAGCTCTGCCTTTATTGCATTGTAAATACTGCTTTAATTACCACGCTCCTTAGTTCCGAAGATGGAACTCAGTATCCTTGTTGGATTTCATGTTCTGGCAATCTTTCCTCATCACTCTCTAAGCCTTTGCTGTACACAATAGAAGTATGCAGATACAACTGGCAAGGGCAGAGTGGAAGAATTACAAGGAATAGAGATGAACAATATAAGTCATGCACAGTTGTGGAGATGGAGCTGCCTGCCCCTCCTTCCTTATCATCCTGATCCCTCTTACTGTGGAGTCTCAGGAGGAATAAGCCAACATAGATAAGGCAATTCTGTTGGGATAATTTTTGAAAAGGCTCAACTAAGCCAGTGGAGATAACCGTCTTTAGGACTCCTAGGCTACAAAAAGGAAGTGGTAATTAATTAGGCATTAATACCATCAGCTAGGAAATGGGCCACAAGGTACAGTGGCCAGGGCCAGAGAACCTGGACTTGAGGCCCAGTTCATCCACTAACTTCCTATGGGGCTTAGGAAAATCATTTCTCTTTTGAGACTTCATCTTCCACTATTGAAAAATGGGGAATTAGATTAAATGGTTGCAATATAACACCAGATCAAAAATTGTATGATTTATACATTTTGTATTGAAGCATATTTTAAAGTGCATCTATTTTAATTCTATGTGACAGGTTGCACTGGTGCCACATCGTATTTCCTCAGGCCACCTTTGATTTCAGCTGTATCTACTCCTGACAGTGTATGCTTCCTTCATATTGTCAATTACCCATCTCAAGTATATACTTTGCTTTTCCACACTCTGCTCCAGAGTCAGCTCTCTGAGCACCACGTGAGTGGAGGTCCTGGGGGAAACACTCAACAAATAGAGGACAGGAATAGATGTCCAAGTGTACCAGTCTCCCATCTTTAATTCTGGGAAGCATTTGGTATGCTGCTCAGGGGTCCCAGAGAAGTTAAACCCTCTTGCCTACAGCAGTGACCTCAACAATGTACCCTTATATTGGCTTTTCTTCTTTCCTTGCTTGTTCATCTCTGCTCCCTAGGTTTACCTTCTAAAAAACTCCTTCCACTCAAGTACTTGTCTCAGGCTCTGCTTTCAGAGAACACAAACTAAGACAGTTTATTAGTTTAAAGACAAAGAAACTAAAGTCAAAGGAAGGCAACATAACTAGACCAAGGTCAGCATTTAATCCAGTGTTCTTTCCATTGCCCTATTTATATTGGGACAGCCCACACAGTTGCAAAATATACCCAGAAGAGATTTACCATGCTTTCTTGTTAACATCTCATCAAAAAAGATTTAATTTAGCAATAGAGAAATATTAACAAAACCTGTTACATAAAATGTAGGATAAAGGAAACTGTCAGCAACAAAAAGAAAATAACATATGCTCTGATATCAAACAGACCTGGATTTGAACTCTGTCTCTTCCATTTAGTAGCTATGTGATTATATTAGATAGACTTTCTGTACCTTATTTTGCTTACCTATTAGATGTCATGAATAATGACACCTAAAATACAGTGACCTCCCAATAATTATCACGATTATCTTATATTACCATTGTTATTGCCATTTAAATAAAAATGAAAATGATCAGTGTTGTAAATGTTAAACTTATTCAAAACTTGAAGTTTTAGCTACTCTGCACCCTTTCAAAACAACATCCAGATAATGTCTTTTTTCTTCTTTTCTGATTATTCTGACACCAAGACACAGGAAAACACAAATGAAAACGAGCACTACAAATTTTATACCCTTTCTCCCTTTGTCTAGGACTTTGACAGAGGTTCATTGATGACATTTGGCACTAATATTCTTCAGCCCTTTGTGCTGTAGACTGACACTCCCATAGTTGATGATGACTGAGACAGAGATCCACCCTTCCTGGCTGTCCATTTTTCTAAGCCACCTGTGCCAACTGTTAGGGAACATATCCCAGATTCTGCAGAATTAGCAGGCAAGCATCCAGTGATGGGTACACAGGAATGCAAAGCCATGTCAGAAAACCATCCAATCTCAAGGACCTTAAATGTCATCCGATCCCTACTACAGCAACCCTGCCAAGTGGTTACCCTGAGTCTCCTGAATATTGTCACCTTCCAAGATGGCCTATTCCATATTTAGACAGCTCTGACTTTTAGAAAGCTTTTCTTTATACTCATCCAAAATATTTTCCCTGTGGCTTACATTCATCATCTGTCATAATTCTAATCTAGTAAATCATTTAGAACAAAAGCTAATCCTCTTTCCATATGGCAGCCCTTGAAAAAAATTGGAAACCACAGTCACATCTTCTTTTGGTTGCCACTTTTTCTGACTATCCAACCCTGTTCCTTTCCCTGCTTCTCCGCTTATTTCCCACCACCCAGGGAGATCAGAGAAATAACTTTAAAAATATGAATGGCTAACAGCCTTTGAAATTAAAAAAAGAAGATACTAGTATGATTTAATTTCTAAACAAATAATTCAGAGTTGACAGCATGGTCCTCTAGATTCCATAATTATATTTCACTGAAAAGTCAAATGGTCAGATAGGAAGAATGTGGACTCTGGAGCCAGGCCAACCTGAATTTGAACCTCAGCTCTGCCATGTACTAGCTGAGTGACCTTGAATGTTTCACTTAATCTTTCTAAGCCTCAGTTTCTTTATCTGTAAAATGGACTTAAAATGCCTGTCTTAGAAAATTACTGTGAAGATTAAGTGAGAAAAACAATGGAAATGTGCTCAGTATGTAGCCTGGGCACATGGTACAGTAGAAAGAAAATGAGTTTGAAGTGAGATGGAAAAGTTGGAATCCTGGCTGTGCTATTGCTTATCTATGAGAATTTGTATAAGCAACCCAGGTATTCTGAGCCTCCTTTTCCTCATTTGTCAGATGAGAAATAACACTAAATTTTAAAAACTTAATGTATAGATTAGAAATATTATTTGCAAAATGCCTAGCATAGAGTCTGTTTCTTAAGTTATCTTTACTCTTACAAACTCAAAAACGTTTCTTTTTCCCTTCACTTCCATGGAATCTCATTAGAAAATGCAAACTAGTGTAATTCAAAAACGCAAACTAGTTTAATCTCCTAATTCTAAGTTTTTGCTGAGGTGGCAGTGGGAAGAATAAGCATTATGAGAAGATGTCAAGCATATATTTATAAAATGTAAATAAAAGTCCAGAAGATTCCTTTAGGAAGTAAACAGTTTATAATAAATAATTAAAACAATAATGCTAAGATAACGTACATTCTGATTTCTTTATATGCTAATATTCAGAAAGAGATCAAGCATGCCATAACTATGATAAAACAGGACACCAGTGATTATGTGATATTTTTAGTTTAAAAGGTCAGCAGAGAACTCCACAGGATGAAGCTAGATAATAAGTGTTTGGAATACTGGGAAGAGTGTCATATATTCTGGGTGGTGCAAAGGAAAGACATATAGAACATCATGGAGCATCTAGCTAGGGAACACCTTTCATGAGGTGCAGCCCTGCTCATCAGTTGTAATGTAATGGAAAGAGGATTACAGTGGGCTCAGTGCCAATCCATCACTGCCCCTGAAAACTATGCCCAATACACACATCCTTCCAAGAAGTACTGTCTGAATGCATAAATCAAGAAGTGACCACCTACAGGCTAAGGACACTGACTCCCAAGCCTGAAGTTAAAAGCAACTCTGAAAACATGTAGTGGAAAAGGCATCAGAAGATTTCACCTCTAGACTGTCCTCCACTTTGCTTTGTACCCTGATCAAATCATTTCTCCATCTCGCTACACCTCAGCTTTACCATCTGTAAAATGGAGTGAGGGTGCATTGACTAATTTCTGAGGTCCCTTTTAGCACCAACAAATGCTGTTGTTTCCTACTGTCAAAGGTATTTGGGATTGATTTGTACCAAGAGGTAAACGAGTTGTTAGGTGGCTCCTAGCATAGAGCCCAGAACAATAGAAGTTGAATTTTAAAAATCCTTGGAAATGCACTGTTTCAACATGCTCAAAGTGATTAGTTAACATCCAGTTAACTGAAATACAAGATCATTTTGAAGATATTGACTTTCAATGCATTGGAACCATGAAGACTGAAGCCCAGCTCTGGAAACCTTTGCATTAAAGTATAACTTCCTCAAGAACAGTACTGGAGTCTCCATCATTTCTTTTAAAAGGAGCCTTGTTCAGAGTCTTAAAGGTGGTAATATGAGCTTCTATCTTCTGTGCCTAAAGAGAAGTCATCATGTACTCTTTCATACACATCCTTACATGCTTTCTTTCTAGTATTTCCTTCTAGTCCCAGCCTGGCACTTGTTTATGGTGAAGCAAAAACTAGACAAGTTCAAGGCTGTGCCATGTGCAGACAGCAAAGACAAGTCTTAGTAAAGGGATGGTGTCTATGGCTTTCTGGACATAAAAACAATGCCACGCCCACATAAACTGATTATTTGCTATTTAGATATGAAGAAAAATTTTAAAGGGGACCCCTAGATGCACCAATACTCTTAGAAATACATCCTTTCTGTAGATATAGCTTAAATGTTCAATATTAATGACATAATTACATAATTATTACATGCAGTGATAATAATGATATAATCATTATGATCACTCTACTGGAACATAAGCACTCTCATCTAACCACATACACATATCATGCTGTCATTATGGACATTATAAATTGCTTCTTCATGGGCTACTTCCTCAAAGAAATGAGGATGCTCTGACACTTTGCCCTCTTTGCCATCTCGAGGGAAATTTGTTGTGCTGATGAGCTACAAAAGGAGGTAATTTCTCAGCCCCTTCCCCTAGCATGTACCACCCTCCCGCTATCTTATTCCTTATCCCCTTCATCAAATATCTTCCCCATTCCATTCCAGCGACAGAAGGCTGGGGTGGGCTAGCCGGATGGCATGATGCTGAAATCACTCTCCATAAAAACGTGCCTGCAATGTTACAACAGCTTTGATGCTGTTGTAATGCACCCATAAAATCAAGGAACATATGCAGAGGCAGCTGCTGGTGGCAGTGAAGGAATGTAAAAAATATGGGGCTGTTGAAAAACTTTGATAGATTTTGCTGCTCGCCAAGTGTATGTTTTTTTTATGGTCTGCTATATGAACCTACCAAAAAAAAATTCATGCTTTTCTTTAGTGTGTTTATTCATTGTATCATTTATAACAAATTCTTGAGACAAACTAGGAGACTAGATGATTAATCTTCAAATCAGTGGTCTTCATTTAGCCTTAAAGAAAGCTCATAGAGAATGGAAAAGGTTTTTAACAACTGGTCCTTAGAAGGCAGTGGGGAAGCCAGTATTAGGAAGAGATTAATGTCACTCCAAACCATTTCCCTACACTGCACCATCTGGATGTACCAAGACTCTCAGAGGATGGCTGTTCAACTTCTTTGATCTAGCATGGGTTTTGTAACAACTAAGTGATGGTCAGGCAGGAATAATAATAATTAGTGGAAAAAAATCAGATTACCTAAGCCTTGGGGTAATAGTAATACACAAGCAATATAAGGTTACACAAGATAAATCAACAGGATGCGGAAAGAAAATATTAGAATTACTATTATATTTATTTGTATGTAAAATAATATGAAGAAAATGTGTTTTGCTAATATATAAAATATTCTCAATGGGAGTTCTTCTCTCACTAGTCAGATAATGTGAGGACTTAATCCAAAATTCATGTAGTTAATATTCATATGTTGAGATGAATGCTCCAAGTTTTTATGTGTGATCAAAAGGTTTGGAGATTGCTAAGTTAATAGTATAAAACGCTTCACCTAACACGATAAGAAAAATTCCAAATATTCAAGTAATAGATAATTCTTATGTAATGTAGTAAGTTTTAGAGCATGGACAATATGGCAAATTTTCAAATATTTTTATTTATCTAGAACATATGTTTTGTGTTTGGTTGGCTGGCTTTTGTTTGTTTTTACTTTCTATGTAATTATTCTGTGGTTTGAATGTTGATGCAAGTTTTTTTTTTATAGTTTTTATTCCACTGGCACTTTATTGGGTGTCTGGAACTGTTAAGATGCATACGCCCACTACGCACACTTATCTTGCTCTTTCTAGTACACCAGGTGATTCTCTTTGCTGCAAGCCACCATCAGGTTCAAAAGATTAATAAAATACCAAGAGTGATATGTGTGGCTAGAGCAACACTTATGACTACGGCTTTTAATAACAGAGAATTTGGCATACTTAAATAAAAATAAGCATGGGTTTCATAATATAACAGAGTTCATATTCTAGATCTGCCATAAACATATACATTATATATAATATATAGAATATATATATATATACACATACACAAACACATACAAACAGCGAGAAAAAGAGCTTTGTCTGTTAAGTGGGCAAGTCATTTACTCTCAAACACATTACAATTATCTATAAAATGGGGATACTTTACAGATATCTTTACAGATTGGTGGTACTTAATAGATGGAAACTATTATGATGAATATTATTGCCTATACCATCTGTCCACTGAAAAGCAAATAATTCAAAAGATTTAGTATTATTATGGCGAGGTTAAGAGAGAAAAAAAATAAGAGCAGTTTGACTGAAGGATGAGAATGAAGGTATTTAAAACCTGGTCTAATGAATCTCTTTTAGAGTCCTGCTCAGCACTGCAAACACAGGCTTAGCACAATCCACAGTAGCCAGGAATTGCTGTATTTGGGAAAAGATTGCTTGGTTTTTAATGATTTATTTCTTGGCAACCAGTAACCAAGGAAAGAAGTGTATTTGCATTTCTGACTTCTAGGGTTTAGGTGAAAAATCTATTAATATGCATAAAAGGCCAGATGGACTGGCCAAGGCCTAGAGCACAAAGGTTACTTTTAGAGGAACCATCTGGGGCTTGTTCTTATGCCTTACTGAAAAAGCCAGTGAGAGGCCAAAACACAACACAACCAATTAGGAAGGCAGTAGCCAGAGGCCTGCTGGCTCTGTCAGCCTTTCACTGCTATAGAAAAATGCTGCTTTGGAGAAGAGAAAACCTTATCAGCTGTTTTTTTCTTCCTTTTTTAATTTTCAAAAACAACTGGACATGTTTTGGTAGTTAAGAAAGTGAAAAAGAAGTTAGGACTCATAGACATTGCCCAGCTTCACAGAATTGTTTCCAGAACACTCTCTTTTCATGGCAACATCTGCTATCTTGTTCCCATAGTAGGGCAGGAGAGAGGCCTGGGCCTGGGCACCCACAGAAGTCAAGTCGAAACTACTCAGCAGAGTTTACCAAATACACTCACTGTTTGGTTCCCATCAATATTACCCACCTTTCTGAAGAGCTCATGATAAACCTTCAGAAATACTATGTTTCTGATATAAAAATAAATACCTCCATTATCATAATAATGAGCCAGTTTTTGGTGTCAAATGGAATTTTTTTTATTTACTTATTTTTTTATTTCAGAATATTATGGAGGTACACACACTTTGGTCACATAAATTGCCTTTGCGCTGTCATATAAATTGCCAAAGCTACAACCATGCCCATCCCCCAGAATGGTTTTAAATGCCAGCTCTTTACTTGTTAGCCATTTGATTTCAAACAGGTTACTTAATACTCTGAGCTGCCATTTCTTCCTGTTAAATAATGATGATAATAAAATTTCTTCCTGTCAAAAAATAATTAAAGAATGAAATAATTTGTGTAAGAAAGTTAGCATAGTTCGCTCATTGTTTTCATCCATTCATTTTTGTCTACATGTGTCTACTAAGCACCAACTTTGTGCCAAGTACTCCTGACATCACAGTGAAAAGAGAACAGAGACATAGACCAATGGTACAGAATTGAGAACCCAGATACAAAACCATCTTCACATAGCCATCAGTCTTCGACAAAACAGACAAAAACATACACTTGGGAAAAGAATCCTCATTCAATAAATGGTGCTAGGAAAACTGGATAGACACAGGATCTACAACTTTCATCTCTCAAAAAAATCAACTTGTGGTGGATAACAGACTTAAATCTAAGACATGAAACTATAAGAATTCTAGAAGAAAATGTTGGAAAAACTCTCACAGACATTGGTCTAGGTAAAGAATTTATGAAGAAGACCCCAAACACAATCACAGCAACAACAAAAATAAATAAATGGGACCTGACCAAATTAAAAGCTTCTGCATAGCCAAGGAAACTATCACGAGAGCAAACAGACAGCCTACAGAATGGGAAAAAATATTTGCATGCTACACATCCAATAAGGGCTGATAACTAGAATCTATGTAGAACTCAGGAAAATCAGCAATAAAATATCAAATAACCCCATTAAAAAGTATGCAAAGGACATGAACAGAAATTTTTCAAAAGAAGATAGACTAATGGCCAACAAACATGTGAAAAAATGCTCAACATCTCTAATCATCAGGGAAATGCAAATTAAAACCACAATGAGATATCACTTATGTCCAGTGAGATTGGCCTTTATCAAAAAGTCCCAAAACAATAAATGTTGGCATGAATGTAGAGAGATAGGAACACTCATACACTGCTGGTGGGACTGCAAACTAGTACAACCTCTGTGGAAAGTAATATGGAGATATCTCAAAGAGCTATAAGTAGAACTATCATTTGACCCAGCAATCCCTTTACTGGGCATCTACCCAAAGGAAAAAAGATATTCTATAAAAAAAGACATATGCACTCGAATGTTTACAGAAGCACAATTCACAATTGCAAATATGTGGAAACAATCCAAGTGTCCATCAATACATGATGAGTAGATTAATAAAATGTGGTATATGTATATCATGGAGTTCTACTCAGCCACAAAAAACAATGGTGATCTAGCACATCTTATATTATCCTGGATAGAGCTGGAGCTCATTCTGCTAAGTGAAGTATCATAAGAATGGAAAAACAAGCACCACATGTACTCAACATCAAGTTGGTATTAACTGATCAACACTGATGTGCACATGTAGTTACATTCACTGGGTGTCAGGCAGGTGGGAGGGGAGAGGAGGAGATGGGTATATTCATATCTAATTGGTGCAGTGCGCACCATTTGCGGGATGGACACGCTTGAAGCTCTGACTTGGGTGGGGCAATGGCAACATATGTAACCTAAACATTTGTCATTTTTACCCCCGTATTATGCTGAAATAAAAAAAATTTAAAAAAGAAAAACAAATAAATAAAAAAAATGAAGGGTGCTAGGAAAACTGGATGTCCATATGCAGAAGCAAAGTTGACCCTTATCTCCCACCATAAACAAAAATCAAATTTTTGAAATGTGTTAAAGACTTAAATCTAAGACCTGAAACTATGAAATTACTAGAAGAAAACAATGGGTAAATACTATGGGACATTAGAGCAAAGAGTTCTTGAGTAATAGCACAAAAACACAGGCAACTAAAGCAAAAATAGACAGACAAAATCACATTTAACTAAAAAGTTTCTGCGTAGCAAAGAAAACTATTCATAAGGTGTAAAGACAACCCACATAATGGGGGAAAATATTTGCAAACTATCCATTAATATCCAAGAGATTAATAACCAGAATATAGAAAAAGCTCAAACAACTCATTAAGAAAAAAAACCAAATAATCTGATTAAAAATGGGCATAAGATGTGTTCGGACATTTCTCAAAAGAAAACACACAAGTGACCAACAGGTATATAAAAATGTGCTCAACATCGGAGAAATGAAAATCAAAAATATTAACACAATGAGGTATCATCTGACCCCAGTTTTAATGGTTTTTTTCCAAAAGACAGGCAGGAATGAATGCTGGAGAGGATGTGCAGAAAGAGACACCCTTGTACATTGTTGTTGGGAATGTAAATTAGTACAGCCACTATGGAGAACAGTATGGAAATTCCTCAAAAACTGAAAATAAAACTACCATATGCTCCAGCAATTCCACTGTTGGGTATATATCAAAAAGAACTCTTACATCAAAGAGATAACTGAACTTCCATGTTTATTGCAACACTATTTGCAATAGCCAAGATATGGAATCAACCTAAGTGTCCATCATGGATGAATGGATAAATAAAATATAGTACATATACAAAATGGAATATTATTCAGCCATAAAAAAGAATGAAATTCTGTCATTTGCACCAAAATGGTTGGAACTGGAGGGCATGATGTTAAGTGAAATAAGCCAAGCACAGAAAGACAAATTTTGCATGTTCTCACTCATATTTGGGAATTAAAAACAATTTTTTTTAAATGAACTCATGGAGCTCAAGAGTAGAATGATGGTTACTAGAGGCTTGGAAGAGTAGCAGGAGGGGGTGGATAAAGTAGAAATGGTAAATGGGTACAAAAATACCATTAGATAGAATAAATAAGATACAGTAGTCTGTAAAACAATAGGGTGACTACAGTTAACAATAATTTATTGTATATTTTAAAATAACTGAAAAAGTGGAATTGGGATGTTCCTAACACTAAGAAATGATAGATTCTTGAGTTCTTGGCCTTAGCGCCTCATGAACTTGGATGTCTAAAACTTACACCCTCACTTTCCTAATATGTAAAATGTAAAATGATAACAGAACTTATTTTTCCAAGGGTTCTGGTGTAAATAGTTATATCAGTAAAGTGTAAAACTTTGTGTTTGGCTCCTAACTATAAATGTTAATTATTAGTCTTGACATTATTAAATAAACATATAAGAAAATTGGCTGGTCAATAAATTTTGATTGAATCTAAATCTAAACCAGTTGTGTGACTTTGAATAACTTTATCACTCTGGATATCAGCTTCCATGGAAACTCAGTATTTAACCACTTGAGCTCTCAGTTCCCTCTAAGATCTAATAGTTAATGACAACAATTTATCACTACATTAACACTCACTTTACAAATACAATTACATTAACAATTATATTATTGATTTCCTTGGTGAAAAATTTACAAAATATCCTAAGACTTTGAAGTCTGTCACTTATCATCAAGCAGTATTTAGAAAATTCTTATTAATCTTCACAACAATTTTCAGAGATATGTATTGTTAGACTCTTACAGGTGAGAACAGTGAGATACAGTTGTTTTCAGATTAGAAGGGATTTAACCTTCACATTCACCTTGCTGATAAGGGGTATAAAAGGAATTCAGACCTAAGTCTTTCTGGCTCAAAAGTATTCACTGTCATTCACTATATCACTTGTCCCCATAGATTTTACCTGAAAGCCAGGATGATGCCCGTAGTTCACTCTTTATACTACCTTGAAGAGTCATGGTAGAGGTGACTTGATACTGTTGGGACATTATTCAAACAAAGCCAACTCCATCTACATATTCTTGATATGCCATACCCTACATCAAGATTTACAAAGAGAAAAATGAGGTTGGAGTGCTTCACTGTGTTAAAAATGTATTAAAAGACTGTTAATTTTAAATTTAATCCAAAAAACCATTAACACATCATTAGCTTTCTGTAAGCTCAATTAGCATACAATTTCAGGGGGACTACCTATTGTACAAAATGAAGCCATCAGTGCCAGCAAAGGAGCTGTTGTGAATTCGCCAAGACCTCAGGGGTTTGTTTTCAATTAGTTTAATTCCTAATATGGTTTGATTTCCTGGGTGTGAGCCCAGCTCTTGAGAGGACTGACAGTACTTTCCTGAAGGGGATTCCAGGGATTTCTGCCTCCAAGACAGGGGAAGAGAGTGTTTTAGCCCTAAAATTGCACAGCAGACAAGAAAACCTTTAGGCCCAACTAGCCCAACCAAAAACAGGACATTCTGTGCCAAGATGTATTTTATATCAGGGTCAATATCCTCTCCAAAAGATGTGTTCATAATCAATTCCCTCTGAGTTCTGAGGCACTAAGAGGCTAATTCTCAAAGCCAGTTAGAGTAAAGAGGTCCAATTGTTCTCCTATCACATGGCACCATTATCTGCCCAACTTTGTGTATTTCTGTAGTCTAACTTTTGATTCTGAGCCCCACAACCAGAGGTTACCTCCCCATCCTTCCCAATTTTTATAACCTAACACTAATCAAGATTGATTATTTGGAAATTATTATTTAAAAAATTTCTGATATATACAAATGTAGAGGACATATAATAAAACACTATGTACCTGAATTCTGGGTTTAATAATCACTATTAATAACTTCTGAGCAATCTTATCTCCTCAACACGTCCATCCTTTTCTCCCTCCCCCACTAATTATTATGAAACAAATCCTAGACATCATATCATTCGAAAACGAAATGTCTTAGAATGTATATATAAATAATGACTCTTTCTCTATAAATTAACTATAGTACTATTATCATGCCTAATAAAATTTAAAAATTATTCCTCAATAACATCAAATATCCAATCCATGTTCAAATTTACCTGACTGTCCCATAGAGTAAATCTGTCCCATAGAGTAAATGACTTGTTCAAATCAGAATTTACATAAGGTCTGAATGGTTGATATGTCCTTTAAGTTACTTTTAACCTGTAGTTTCCTTCCTCCCTTCACTTTTTTTTTTTTTTACTTTTGCAAAGAAGCTAGGTGGTAGGTGTTGTAGAATTTTCCATTGTCTGTGTAAGTCAATGTAGTGTCATTTAACATGTTTTTCTGTCTCCTCTATTTTCTACACATTGATAGTTGGATCTAGAGACTCAATCAAGATCAATTGACATTTTGTCAAGAATATTTCATAGGCCATGTGTACTTCCATCTGAAGATGTATACTGTAGACCGTCTTCCTTTGTATAAAGTTAGCAGCCATTGATGATCATTGCCTAGATCCATTATTTCATCTGGGATTGCAAATTCTGCAATCTCTCCTCATTTATTAGCTAAAATGCTTTGATAAATAAAACTTATTATTCAGTAACTATTTGGTTATTCTCAGGTATAGTTCCTAAAGGAAAATGAACATAAATGTTTAGTTCTTTCTCCTAATTTATCAGTTTTAAAAATAATGATTTGGTTTCTAGAATCCCCCAAGGATAATTAATAAGAGTTTTACTTACAGCATCATTATGAAATCATGGATTTAAATGTATTTGATTTATGCAGTCTATTTCTGTGATTCTTATTAATGTCAAATTATCCTACATTTAGCCAGTAGAAGCCTCTTCAAGTTGGTTCTTGAGTCCTTTCGATGCAACCCTAGAAGTCTTTAATAGCATTATTTTTACTGAATGACAAGATACATTTTAATATTTTTAAGTTATTCTGCAAATATGATATGCCCATTTTTGGAAAATTAGGGAAAAATATTAGGACAAAGAAAATAAAAATGACCCTAAGTCACCTCTCAAAAAGTAATGTTTTTATTTCATTTTATCATTTTTGTATGCATGCATATATCTTACAAAATTAAAAATGTACATATTTTACTATGTCTTATTATCAGATTTATTTATGACAGTGGAAAACAACCTAAAAGTACAATAATAGGGTATCTGATAAAAAAATAGTACATCCATATGATAGCATATAATGCAGCCGTTAAAATAATATTATAGTAAGTAAAATGATATATGAATATACCTATGAAAACATAGTAAAAATTAAGCACTCTTGATTAGTATTTCTGAATTATGCTCCAGGAAAGGATCAATTCTTACTCATGGTAACAATATATGAGTGTCCATTTCCATGAAAACTCCCCAGGACCAAAGATTATTAATTTTTAGTTTAAGTCTGAATTTTCCTAGCTGCATTTTAAAGTATTCTATGGACTTTCGGGTATCCACTTCTGGGGCCAATCCTACAATCGGCATAAGTCTTCTATCCCAGGGGGTTATGCCCCTTCCTTCTGAACCCCCACCACAACCTGTCATTTCTTAGAACTAAGTCTGGCAGCTCCTGGTTTCAGGTCTGGTGTTGCTTCTGCCACACTCTGTGACCATCTTTATAATCATTCCTAACTTCACTTAATTTTTAAGCAGTAAAGCATTACCATGTCAGAGTTTTTAATACTTACTTTCAACTGGTCTTAAAAGCACACTTTGCTATTTCATTTTTGGTCACTTGTTATGTTGGGTAAGATGGAGGGAAGGACAAACCTGAGTCACTACAAATCAGGCACAGCAGCCAATATCAGAATCAGAACAGGTGCCAGCAAGCTACTGAATAATTTGTGGTATGTTTAGTGTCTGTGACAATAAACAGTGAATGAACTTCCTTCACAGTGAAGTAACTGTAAGATGGAATGACAAATGTCAAACTTGAAACTGTTGGCATCTGAATTTGAGTTCTCAGGCCACATCCACACTAGAACAAATTACATAATGATGCAAATTTTATTATCTATCCCTCTCCTTCCACCTACAAAGTTTATATATCAACTTGAAGTTAAAGTTTTCAATGCTGGATTTTATGAGAACTGAAAATGGGAGTTGTTTCTTCTCTCCCTCTCTCCCAAACTCCCCATTATGCATGATGAGCCAAAAGGGGAGGGTAAATAAATTCCACTGGAGGAAGAAAGACTACCATCCAAGAATCAAGAGGCTTATTTCCACATTAGATATTATGAAGAAGAGGTATAACCATCATTTTCTCCTCTCTGATTGGTGGATTGAAGATGAAATTTGGCGTAGTTTGAGAAGACAAATCATCACAATCCTCTTGGCTCTCCACAATTAAACTAGCTTGTTTGATTAATTAATCAAGGCATCAGATGTCTTTACATACTGCTTCCCAAGCACCAGGAAATCAGGCCCCTGACTCTGATAATGAAATGGTAAGAGGGCTGCCTCTGGAGTCAGGTTCAGGTTTTGCTGTATTAGTTAGATAATTCTGGGCAAGATGCATACTAAACATCAGTTTCATCATTTATAAAATAGGGACAGTAATAGTTCCTATCTCATCATGATGTGGAGGATTAAATAAGACAGGGCTCATGAAGATACATGAACCTTATCTATAATTATTATTGACGAAGAGAAGGTTAAAGGTATTCAGGACTCCAGGCTTGGTTTAAAGGGTTGTTTTAGCAATTTTATTTTATGAAACAGATATAGCCTGATCATGCAACTCTATCATAGGATAGGAATAATTTATCATACCCAACTCTTACTAATGCTTGATTCCATGACAGGGAAGAGAATTGCTGAGCCATCAGCTGCAACACCATGAAGTCTAAGACGTAACAATTGAAAAACTGAGATACAATACCTAACCAGCCTTCTACTCTCAGCACACTAACAATGCCCCAGCACCTGTCTTCCAGTCTTCTACACTTTCCCATGTTCCTGTATCATGAAATCAAACAGAGACAGAGCCTTATAAGCTGTCAAGTCTTATGAAAATAAGAAAAATTTAAAATATTTACTTTTACCACATATCCTTTTAGAAAAATTTCTCAGGAATGGGTTTAGCATTTGCATTCTTTTCTCTCTGGCAATTTCTGTCTCCTCAAACCAGTTCTGCTTACTTACTCCACATCATTATGTTTTGGGAGAAGAACTACAGAATATCACAAAGATACTCTATTGAGAATAGAGTCAAGACCATCAAACATGAAAGAAAAAAATATTATTTTCAACAAATGAAAGAAAAACACTAATGATGTGTTCTGCTAGTACTTGTGTGTATGTGTGTGTTTGCGTGCGTGCATGCATCTATCTGTCTTCTAAGGAAAAAGATATATAAATAATGAAAGATAAACTGTTTCCTCCTTATTTCTTTTCCTATGCACTTCAGACAGTTCATAACAAAACATTAGCAAACTAAGTTCAACAACATTTCAAAAGGATTATATAAGGAATCAAGTAGGATTTCTCAGTTTGTTCAGACTGCTATGACAAAATGCTTTAGACTGGGTCATTTATAAACAATAGAAATTTATTGCTCACAGTTCTGAAAGCTGGGAAGTCCAAAATCAAGGCACCAACAGATTTGGTATTGGAGGAGGACCTGTTCCTCATAGATGGTACCCTCTGTGTGTCCTCACTTGGTGGAAAGGTCAAACGTGCTACTCAAGCCTTGTTTTATAAGCACATTAATCCCCTTAATGAGGTCAGAACCCCCATGACCTAATCACCTTCTAATGGCCCTACCTCTTAATACTATAACATTGGGTATTAGGTTCCAACATATGAATTTGTAGGAAACACTGACATTCAGACCATAGCAACAAGTGAAGACCTAGTGGGATTTATACCAGGAATGCAAGGTTGGTATAACATCAAAATCATCTAATGGGATAAACTATACAAATAGAATAAAGAAGAAAAACCACATGATCATCTCAATAAATGTAGAAAATACATTTGAAAAGTTGAAGATTTAATACTGTTAAGATGTCAATATTCCCCCAAATTGATCTACAGATTAAATACAGTTCCTACCAAACCTCAGCTGAATTATTTTTCAGGAACTGACAAGCTTATCTTAAAACATATTTGCAAATGTAAGAGACCTAGACTAGTCAAAACAATCTCTGGGGAAAAAAGAAAAAAAAAATTGGTCTCTCACACTTCTCAATTTCGAAGCTTACTAGAAGTCTACAGTAATCAAGATAACCATGTGGTACTGGCATAAAGGTAAACATAGATTTCAGTAGAATAGAACTGAGAATCCAGATATAAATTCTCACAATTATGATTCATAATTACAATTATTGATTTTTGACCAGGGTGCCAAGACAATTCAATGAAGAAAGAAGAGTACTTTCAGGAAATGATGCTGGGACCACTGTATATATACATGCAAAAAGAATAATTTTGAACCTCTATCGCATATCACACATGAAAATGGATCAGAGACCTACCTGTGCAAGCTAAAACTATAAAAAAAACTATAAAACTCTTAGAAAAATATGAGGAAATCTTCATAACCTTGAGTTAGTCAAAGACTTTGTGGATATGAGGGCAAAAATACAAGTGACAAAAGAAAAAAGAGGTACTTTGGACTCTATCAAAATAGGAAATTTTGCCCTTCAAAGGATACATCCAATAAACACATAACAATATAAAAAGAAAGAAAGTGAAAATATAATTCATGAAATGGTAAAACATATTTGTAAATTGTATGCCCAATGAGGGACTTGTATATGGAGCACATAAAAAATTCTTAGAACTTAATAACAAAAGACAAGCAACTTAATTTGTAAATGGGAAAAGGAACTAAATGGACATTTCTTTAGAGAAGATACACAATGCCAATAAACACATGAAAATATGTTCAATATCACTCATTTTTGGGGAAATACAAATAAATACCCTAATTAGATATTAGTTCACATCCACTAGGATGGCTATAATAAAAAAAAAGACAAATGGTAACAAATGTTGGTGAGGATGTAGAGAAATTTGAACCATCATACACTGGTGACAGTACTATAAAATGCTTCAGCCACTTTGGAAAAAAGCCAGGTAGTTTCTTACAATATTGAACATAGAGTTACCATATTATTCACCAATTCTAAAGATATAATTATATAAATTCTATATAATTCTATATATAAATTCTAGGTATAAACCCACCATAAATGAAAATATATATACACAAAAAACTTGTATACTATTTTTATTCACAATAACTAAAAATTAGAACAACCCATCATTCACAAACTAATGAATGAGTAAATAAAATGCAGTATATCCCCACAATAATACATTATTCTGCAATAAAAATGAATGAAGTATTGGTACATGCTAGAACATGGATTAACGTAAAAAATCATACTAAAGTTAAAGAAGACAATCACAAAGGCCACATATTATATAATTCAATTTATATTGAAATGTCCAAAATAGGCAAAAACCACAGAGACATAAAGTAGATTAACAGTTGCCAAGAGTTGCAGAAAGACAGGAAATGAGAAGTGATGCTAATAGGTAAGCTGTTTCTTTTTGGATGATAAAAATATTCAAAAATTGATTTTAGTGATGGTTGCAAAATTCTGTGAATATACTAAAAATCATTGGATTTTATTGTATGTAATTTATATCTAAATAAATCTGTGAAAAAAATCAGGCATGAGTCTTTGACTTATGAATCTTCAGGATGAGACAACAGGCCATTCTCTCCCTTACATTACTTTACAATGTTTGTTTCTGACATATGAAAACACAAATGGTATTTCCCTGTGGGGAAATCTATTCTTTTCAGAAATTTTTTACCCAACATAGTGTTAACGGGGAAAGAAACAAACTCTGTAAAATGATTTAAGGAGGTTTATTCCAAGCCAATATAAATGACTGCAGCCCAGAGAAAATAGTCTCAGGAGGTCTTGAGAAAATGCACCCAAGGCAGCTGGGTTACAATTTGGTTTTATACATTTTAGGGAGACAGGAATTGCAGGTAAAATCATAAATCATCAATTCATGGAAGGTATACATTGGTTTGGCCAGAAAAGGCAGGGCATTTTAAAGCAGGGGCTTATAGATTACAGGTGGGTTTAGAGATTCTTTAATTGATAATTAGTTAAAGGAATAAAGCTTTTTTTAAAAGCTTTGAGTTAGTAGAAAGGAATATTTTGACTTAAGATAAGGAAGTCTGTTAATCATAAAGCAAGCCACAGTATACTGACTCAAAACTAACCTGGAATAAAGAAAGAGGGACCATTTATCCTGTGGCTGATAATTTGAGCTCAGGAACTTCCAGGGTGGGTATTAAGGGTTACTGTGACAGGAAAAGAGGTGTTTGTGTAAGAGATTGAGAGAAGGTTGGAGGATGGATAAGCCTTTGATGTGAAGAGATAAAGGCAGTAAACATGAGAAGATGAGGGAGTTTGAAAGAGGTTGGCAGAAGGGAAAAATCCCCAGGAGACCAGAGCAGGAAAAGTGATCCAAGAGGGGAAACTCTGATAAGTATACGCTGGGGGTGCCACAGTACTACTTAGTGTCCTTAACAACCAACTAGGTAAGCCTGCACCTGTGCCCAGACATCCTTTGTGGAAGAACTTTTGTCTGTCCACACCACGCCCTCACCAATTAGTCACTCATGGACAAAAGCAATACCCAGTCCAACGTCGGGAGGTAATTTTGCCACTATTTTGATGCCTCTTGAGGATGCCTCCCTGCGGTGCCCCAAGGACAATCATAAGACCAAAGATAGTCTAAAAGAGGAGTTGTGGGGCAAAGTGGGGATAATGGGAAGCTTAAATATACATAAGGAAAGGAGAGCTGTCAATAATCTTATCACCTAAGTAGATTCTCTGTCACACAAGCAAATGAGTGTTACACAGATCAAGTGCTCATGCTGCATACTTTTTAATATGGTTGCTTGTAGGACAAAACACTTGAAAGAAGATTTTATTTTATAGAAAATATAGATTATGATTTACAGTTGAGTCTGGTACTTGAGGTAGGATTAAGAACAAACAAAATATTTTATGAAGGAATCCTACCATTTATTAAAATGCCTATTGAATACAAGGCACTTTTGGTTCTTGCTCTGGGAGGTGAATGTCATTTCCATTTTATAAGTATGTAACCTCAAGTCTCTGAAAGAGCAAATGTCTGGCTCAGAATCATTGCTCATTATGACAGAGAAGATCTCACATTTTCATCTTCAAACTTATAAGACTGGCTTGTGAAACATATTGTGATATTATTCTTTCTTAGTGGGTTGATACATTGCTTCTGAAGGGTAAATGAGCAGTAAAAGCACCACTAGGAAAAAGTGCAAAATACGACTTTATAGGTAACAACATAACATAGCTCACGGTAGGTGCAAAATATGTATCAACCGAAGGAAGAGAATTGGACCCAGAGCTGTATAAAAAATTTCTGATCAGCCTGAATGTTGTAATCAGAAGCCTTTTGCAGCCCCGCAAATACCTTGGAATCCCCATCTCCTTGCTAATATTAAATAATATGATGACATCATTCTGCCTTGGTGTCTAATCCTAGCAACATCCCCACAGATAACCCAGTTCCAGAGAACACCCAAGGTGAAATTCTATCACTAGTTTCACTAATAATGAAAGCCATACATAGTAGCTATAAATTGTCAGGGACCCTGGGGCAGGCTAGGAGGAGATATTTTAATAGCCTTAGGTAATTACCAAGCACAGATATTTGCCATGATAGGAAATGGAAGAAGCTGGATCTCAGTTATATTCAGACAGTAAGAGGGCTAATCCTCCTTTCCTATAGGCATCTATCAGCAAATTAGACAGTATCACAGGAAGTATTAGAAGATCAAATTGACTTTGTCAAAAAATCTCAAGTTGTAATGCTGAGTGAAGCTGAATATCAGAATAAATTAAAGGTTCATATTGCCCCGGAGGAAAAATAAATGACTACGTTTTTCTCCACTCACTAATTCACTTAATAAACATAATTATCAAGACAGCAGTTTGATGCTATGAGTACTAAAAGAAACTGCTTTGAGAGGACTTACGGGAGATATCTTAACTCCTTAAATGAGACTCAAAAGCATCCTATCTGGAATTACATGCCTAGGCCATACCTTTAAATAAAAGAATATGAATAGTTAATTTTTAAAAAATCCCTCAGTATCAGCCAAGTGGGAAACAAGCTTATTTTTAACTGATATTGCCTCTCCAGGATATGATATGGAATACAATATGAACACTGTAGTTCTTTTAGCTCCTGTTCATCAGTGAGCTTCCCTGGCTTAATTTCTCATTACTTTACCCAATGTGGCTGGGTACTTCCTCTGATGCTATGTCCTATTTCTGTCTGTGTCCAGGCATCCACCTGTAGTTCTACTACAGAACAGGGGCAAGGTCAGCTTTATTTCCAGATTAAATCAGCTTGCAATTCATTTAATGTAAAGATCACCAAAGACCTTCATGTTTTTAAATCCAATGGTCCTTGAAACATATTTTTCCCTGTCTTCCAGGATCCCATACCCCTTTGCTTTCCTTCTACCTTTCTGGCTCTCAGAATCCTTTACCGATTTCCTTTCGTCAATCTGCCTTCTAAATTTTGAAATATTGTAGGTCTCATCTGTTGAGCTTATCTTTTCTATTTGCATTTGTTTCCTTGGAGATCTCATCTAGTCTCATAGTTTTTAATGCCATTTATATGTTGAAGAATCACAGATGGATTTCTCCAGCCCTGGTCTACTATTTCTTGAACTGAAGACTCAATTATCCTACTGCCTACTCAACACCTTCATTTGGATGGCTAATAAGCATCTGATATTTAACATATATGTATACATATCCATATATCCATATCCATTTCTCTGTCTAGCCATCTATTTCTATAAATGTGCGATCTTTCATTCTTAATCTATTCCTTCTCATATTTCCATCACAGTAAATGTCAACTTCATCCTTCTAGTAGTTCAGGGCAAAAACCTTGGAATCATCTTCATTTCATTTCTTTCTCTTACACTCCAAAACCAACCTAGCAATAAACCTTGATAAATTATCTTTTAAAGTATACCTAGAAACCTATCACATTTTACCACCCCACTACTACCATCCTTGTCCAAGCCACTAACCTGCTTACCCAGGGTAGCCTAACACAGCTCCCTATTTACTTTGCTCCCTTATATTTTATTCTCTGTAAAACAACTAGAGTACTACACTTTAAAAGTAAGTCAACTTACATAACTCATCTGTTCAAAACCTGCCAATGGTTTTCTATCTCACATAGAGTAAACACCAAAATCCTTAGAATGAATGGCTTAGGCATCTTTAAAGAATATGCTTTCTCCCCCATGCCCGACACACATCCCTACTGGACTCTGACCTCTTCTCACTGGCTCACTCCACTCTAGCATAATGGCTCCTTACACAGTCTGGCTTCATTTCAAAGCTCTACAATTGCTGTTTTCTCTGTCCAAAATGTTCTTTCCCTGCATTCTAACCTCCTTCAGTTCTTAGATTAAAATGTTACCTCCTCTGTGAGAACTTCACTGGCCACTCTATTTTAAATAGCAACATCACCCTCCCAGAATTACCTATAACTTTTCTATGCTTTGTTTTTCATTTTTCTTCCTAACACTTACCACTATTTGGCATACCATATATTTTATTCTTTTGATATATTGTCTCTTTCCTCTCATGCACGCAAACTCCACGAGTTAGAAGTTTTTATCACTTTAACTGAAGGCTGTACCACAGTTCCTAAAATAGTGAGTGTCAGATCCAGAATAGGTACTCCATGAATACATTTTGAATAAATGAATTAATTTCTCTTATACTTACCCTCTTCATATTGAATAGCATGAGATATTTACTTAATGACTGAGGGTCAAATAATCATAGTATTCCATGTCTTCTAAAATCATGCGGTCCAATGCTTTTCCTTCTAACAGATAAGAAGGCTGAGATATGAGGCAGGCTCATGTCTCCTGTTTCTTACTCTGAGTGCTTTTTAATAATGGGTCTACATGGACCCTTTATAGGGCTATGTTATAATCTGCAGCTCTATCAATGCTATAGGACCTCCCATTTTCCTACAAGAGAATTTTCATGCTGTTTTGTTCCAATAATGATGATGACAATGAAGATGATACTGATGACAATGATGATGATATAGCACTAGCTAATGTCTATTGAATGTTTACTAGTCTTTAGGTATTAGACTAAGAATTTATCATACATTATTTCATTTAATTCCACAACAGATCTATGAGATGGTTACTATTATTAATCTTTTTTAATAAATGCACAAAAAATTAACAATATTAAGCAGTATGAAAGAGTTCACACAGCTAATTAGTACCAGAGGTTGATAATGACTTGAGGTCCCCCTGACTCCAGAACCTAAGATCCTGGCCTCTATAATACACTGTCTCCCTCAAGTCTCTGCCTCTATTGTACCTGGCTTCATCCAGACATCGGGTTTCCCTTGGTGGACCTAATGACGGCCACCATGAAGCAGAGGCACCACTGAAGGGCCCAGATGATTGGTATTTCAAGGTCCTATGGGTTGTAAGGGCAAGGTTCCTCTCTATAAACAATGAAAACAAAAATGATTGCAATTTTTCATTTAAAGTCATGCATCTGGATCTAGGCATAGCAGAATGAAATGTTATAAAACTTTTGATAGCAGCCTAGTTCCTAATATTGGCCAAGATATCAGGAGGGAAATATGGATTCACTGAAACTTTTGATGCAAAAATGTGTTCTCTTCTTGTTTATATATAAAAAAAAAATAACTACATGTAATCCTTTAAAAGTTCCTGCCAGTTGGAATTGGCTAAATTAATTACCTTAAAAGGAAATTTTGAAAAAAATATTTAACGAATTAAATTCCTGTTTCGTTCAAAGGTTCATCAGTTTACTCACAAGGGCAAAACATTTATTAATATTAGCATCCCATGAAGCAAAATCTGGTAGATCGGTCTTAATCCTGGTTCCGACATTTATCAGATGTAGGCATTAGGGATGATTTTTAGTCATGACAGACTTCAGTTTATCCATTTTAAATGGGCATAATGTTACCTCTCTCTCATATGTTTTGAAGACTGAATGATTTATATACAAAAGAGCTCTGCACAATGGCTAACATGTAATAAGATAACAGTAAAGGTTAGTTTACAATTAGGGTCTCTAAATAAGTATATTATTTGGTAAAGTGTAATGGCATGTTATCATTTATTAAAGGAATTTCAAGAGAATTTTATAAACATTGCCATATCATAAGCAACAAACCTTACTATTATGGGTTCTCTTAGTTCACATGAGTGTCATAAGCTTAAAGCTTAGAAGTAATACAGTGAAGTCCTAGACAGGGAATCATTATCAGAATCTGAAAACGATTCTCCACGTGTATGGCTACACACTTCAGCATGTGGTCTTGAAGAAAATAACCAAGGCAAAGTGTCATAAAGAACAGTGTTCTCAAAGAGAAAGAAATGCCTGATTATTTAATATATGATGTAGTGGGTTTGTAAAATATCAGCTTGGCTAGGCTGAGTTACATTTCCAAAAATCCTTTTCCTGTATGTTTCTGGTTGGACAGGGGGAAATACAAGAGAAATTCTTGTGGGAGATTTAGGGGGTAGATGGGAAGCAACAGCCATTTTGTAATATTTTTCTCTTTATACAAAATGCCATGTAGTTTTTTTAATGCATACACATCTCTAAGTACTTGTGTCACTATTACATTTGCATTTCCCTTTTATCCCACATGGCATTCTTAATATTTTCACTTCTGTGTGATTTTCTCTTCTTGAGGAATCTCTTCGCCCTTTTTGTTTGGAGGGCTGTCCAGGGTCAAACATCTAATAAGTAGCCAATCATTAAAATGCCTGATTTTGAAACTCATCTAGCCCAATCACCACAACTCAGTTAAAAGCATCCCTCAATACCACAACCGGTGTGGGAAGAATGCATGTGCACCAAGTTTCTATACTGAGATAATCCTGTGTCCCAGAACAGGCAAAAAAAAGCAGTCATTTTATAGCTTATAAACATTGACTTGCTGACTTGCCTTGATAGCACAAGGCAGCAGCCAGGCTCACATAT
>CAUYSK010065300.1:0-24973 GCA_963575035.1 Avahi laniger
ATCTCACAGATGTCTTCCAAAGATGTTTTTTTCTAACCAGGATTAGATGAAGGATCTCACATCGCCATTTGGTTTCTATGCCTTTTAAGATTCTCAATATAGAAAAATTCTTCTCCATCCCTTTTTTTCGTGACATTGACCTTCTGAGGCAATGAATCTAACTTCTAAAAATGAAACTGGTCAATTTACTAATATACAAAAAATTTATATGTAACTGTCAAACTGATCAGAAACTCACATCTCTCTGTCCAACATGTTTGCTCCCTGTAGCCAAATCTAATAGGAATTCAAAATAATCAAAAGGTTGCCTAGTGACAACAGAATTAGAACAAAGGAAATAAAAATCTAGGGTTCTAACGTTTAAAGTTACAAAGCTTTCACAGCCTGATACACCCACTGCTCTTTCCCCATGTTGTTTAACCAGACCATGTGGGGTATGTGTGTGGTTTACACTGCCTAGAATCAATTTAAGCACAAAATAGAAATGTTTTAAAACTCCTCAAATGTAAGACTTGGAAAGTTTTTCTCCACTTCCAAATGACCTGATTATGCAGTAATTATGCTTTAGGATCAAAAATTTGCACTCTCCCTTCATTATCTTTAATGTATAAAATAATTAAAATGTTATCATACAAGTCACCATCATAACTGGTCAGAATACTAAGTAAAAAGACCATTATAGTCCTAGCATTTCAGAGTGAGTATTAGCCCCATTTTACCTAAGAAAAAACTGAGGCAGAGAGCTACAAAGTGTTGGGGTAGCACAGCCAGCAAGTGATAGGACACGATAGATCGTCTCACTCTAGAGTCTTTATGTCCTTGCTCCCAGACCTCTTATTGATGGGGTGCTCTGTCCAAAGTCAAACAGCCAACAAGCGGGAGAAGCTGAGCTGGCATCCAGAGGCTCCTGTTCCCAGGCCAGTGTACTTTGGGGCATTTAACACTGTTCTGTTATTTGGGATACAGGAGGTCATGTCTTGTCCCCTAGCATTCTGGAAACACTAGTATTTTAATGTCTTTATATATTTTTCTATGACTCAATAGCCTTTGTAACTTCCTTTGTAACTACAAAAAAAGTCCCATTAAACAGCTTTGGACGATGCCCACACCAGATTCAAGGCTGTCCAGTTTTCTTTGGAAAAATTGACAGAGGGCTCTTTTCTTGATGTTCAAATGTGTTGTGTATGCTCATAATTAACTCCATTTTCCTAAGGTCTTTGAAGGCTGTGAGGTAGAATCATGCCCATTTCACAGATGAAGGAGACAAAGAAGAGTCCTCTGTGTCGTGCCAGACAGCGACTGCACGTGGAAGTCAGAGCAGCCACCTGGCTCTGCATCACAGCCCGCACTCCGGGTGCTGCAGGGAGTGCAGGGAACCCAGCCCAGATCCTACGGCCACGAGCAGGACCCTCCTTCCTCTGCCCAGGGGAGAATACTCACCTAGCACTGGTCCCTGGGTGGTTCCTTGAAATGATACATTTTTTTTTCTTTTTCCTTTTTTTCTTTCTAAAGTACATTTTCACAGCCAGCTTCATTTTGTGCCATTAGTTGATGACTCCCTTCTCTGGCTACTCTAAGTGTTCACCTGACCTTCCTCCACATGCAGCCATCTGTTGCTTTCCTGCAGGCAATGAAGGGGCCTCGACTGCCTCGTCAGCATCTGTCTGGAGCTTTCCATGGAGAGAGAAGCAGTCTCAGAGACAGGCCACGTCTGTGGCCCCAGGAAGCCCAGCACACGCATCAGGCTGGTCATGACTTCAGCAGCATGTACTTCCAAAACCAGGGCTCAACACGCTTCTACGGATGACACGGATATACCCACCCCAAGCAAATTCCAGTTCTTCAACAGGAAATGTATTCTCTAAAGGGTGTTCTTCTACGAAACCATTTCAAGAAAAACAGAATAAAGACTTTTATTTATTTATTTATTTATTTAACTAATGACATCGTATTACCTTCAGGGTGTGAACAGCTTCTGCAAGCATTAAAGTAAAGGAAAGAGAAAAAGTTAGATGCTCCGCCTCAGTTTCTTGGCAACATTGAGGTCTAGATATTCATCCAGAAAGCTGTTTGCAATTCCCAGGGCGCCTAGGACAGTCAACAAGGTCAAAATCCCCAGACTCAGCTGGGTTCCAGGGATCCTGCGGGTGGACACCAGGGAGAGACGTGACAAACTGGGCTGTGACGAGGAAGCCGGGAGTCCTGACACAGGCTGCTCGTTGCTTACAGTACCCAGAACTTCTGTGTTTTTGCCATTTGAAAATTTTGGTTCATCATATAAATTAAAGGGGTTGCCTAGCCCTGGAAGTGAGTGAGCGAGCTTCCTTGAACAATCAAAGGAGCAGCAAGGCTGGGCAGGATATTTCCTTAGTAACCTTCTGGAAACAATGCAAAAGCTTTGCAAGGATTCAGAGAGCCCACATTCAGTGCATGGTTTTATACCTGTGTTTTCCCATCTCACGCCTGCTTGTGTGTGGCCTGGCAAGTCTTGGCTGCAGGCAGCGTGGATCATTTTTGCCACCACAACTCTCAGTGCTATTAATTCCTCTCAGGAGCAGAAAACTAACATAGACTTCATCCTGCTACTTTTTGCGTAAGTACACAATTACTGGGTTCTCCTTACCTTTTATGAGCAGCTTCAGAATATCCCCAGAAGTACCGGTGACGGGCATAAATATACACCAGACCCAGACAAGTAGCAAAAACTGTAGAGGGGAAAAAAATAAATAAAAAGCATAGAATACAATCTTAAGACGTGGTACGAAACTGAGAAAATATTCAGAGAACATATATCTAATGAAATACTTGTGTCCAGACTGTAGAGATAACCCACATAGGAAAGTAAACAAATCTGCCAATAATCACACAAAAAATATTTCAACACAATTCGATATCAGCAAACTGACATTTAAAACTACAATGAGGGCCAGGCACTGTGGCTCACGCCTGTAATCCTAGCACTCTGCGAGGCTGAAAGACAGGAAGATTGTTTGAGCTCAGGAGTTCGAGACCAGCCTGAGCAAGAGCGAGACCCCCATCTCTACTAAAAAAATAGAAAGAAATTAGCTGGACAACTAAATATATATATATAAAAAAAAAATTAGCCGGGCATGGTGGTGCATGTCTGTAGTCCCAGCTACTCGGGAGGCTGAGGCAAGAGGATCGCTTGAATCCAGGAGCTTGAGGTTGCTGTGAGCTAGGCTGACGCCATGGCACTCACTCATGGCAACAAAGTGAGACTTTGTCTCAAAAAAAAAAAAAACAACTACAATAAGATGGCACCATTAAATATCCACCAGAATGGCTAGAATTTAAAAACAACACAAAATGTTGAGGATATAGAGCAACTGGAATCCTCATACATCACTGGTGAGAATGCAAAATAGTATGGCTCTTGTGGAAAAAGTTCTGGCAGTTTCTTATAAAACCGAACAGACCATTTGACCCAGCAATTCCATTCCTCTGTATGTACCCAAGAGAAATGCAAGCACGTGTCCATAAAAAGACTTGTACAAAAATGTTCATTGCAGCTTTATTCATAATAGCCCCAAACTGGAAACAACCCAACCAGAGAATGGATAACCACGCCGTGCTAGAGTATGAAGTGGTACTCAGCGATGAAAAGAAGCATTTACGACGTGGTGAAATCTCAAAAAGATTTTGGAGAGTGAACGAGGCATTACACAGGGGTACCTTACGACACGATTTCAATTACATGAAGTTCTAGAATGGGCAACGCTAAATGATGAAAAAAACCAAAGTGTTTGCATCTGGGAGTGAGAATGGGGGCTGAGTGGGAGGAACAGGGGGACACTTTCTGGGCGGTGCTCATGTCCTGCATCTCAATAAGGACCGAGTCACGCAGGTGTGTACCTGTGTCAAAACTCTGTGAACACTGAAGTTTTGTGCATTTCACCATATGCGAGTTTTATCTCAAAAGAAAGAAATGTAAAATACAGTGTGATAATGTTCACCACCCTGTGCCATGAAAAATATCAGTGTCTTCCCTATGTTAGGGACTCTCTTTCTTCCTCAGCAGCTACAAAATGCCAGAGCCACCTTCTTCTAAACGTTGGGAGTCTACATGTGGGACTGTGATATGCTGGATAAAATTAAATTTATGATTTTATTTGGTCACACAGGATTTTTTGGTTTGTTTTTTAGTTTCCACTACACATCAGGTATTATTCTATGGATTGGGGTTAGCAGTGAAAGAGACACAAGCTCCCTGACTTTACAGAGTTTATAGTCAATCAGCAAAGACAGAAAACAAACAAACAAAAAAATGAGAAGAAAAGTCCAAACTCGAAAGTGCAGTGAAGGAAACGAAGAGGGATGGAGAGATAGGAGCTGGAGAGGCTGCCTTTGGAAGGGGCCGGGGAAGCCTGCAGAGAGGCTGACGTCTGCCTTGGGGCCTGCAGGGAGGGAATGAGGGGCCAAGCAAAGAGCTGGGAAAGAGGAGGCGGCAGAGCCAGTTTGGGGCCGAGGGGGTCGAAGGATCCTGAGTATTCTTTCAGGTTTGAGACTCTCTATCTAGTGAATCACTCCTGTAAAGCCAAAGAGAATGGTTCAGGGCAGTTAATAGGCTACTGACTTTGGATGAGAAAGAATGAAAAGAAAATTTTAACAAGGTACCCAAGAAACCCTTCCCTGACAAGCAGTCAGCCTCATTCAGCCCATCACAGTGACACCCAAAGGGTCAACGGCAGAGACGGAGTCCCGTTATCAAAAGGCACTTTTCTGATTAGTTGTCAATGTGCTCTTACATGACAAGGAACGGCCGCTTTCATTCATGCCCTTAAGGGACACAAGTATGAGCTGGAATAAAGTTAAGAAGTCTTTTTCTAAAGGACGTTTATCTGAGATCCCTTAGTTGACAATAAAAAATGACAAAAAGAGAGTAATGGGGTTGCCTTTGAAAGCAGCTAGGATTTGGTTTATTTAAATTTTAGCACCCAAGTGCAGACCCAGATGAGGCAACGAAAGTTACCAGAAAGCAAAGGGGACTGAATTTCTCCAAAGAAGGTAGCACGTGTGATCTGACGCCTGCTAAATGGACAGGCAGAGTTTGGATAAAGCCCTCAGCTCACCAAGGATACGCTAGTCAAACAGAAAGTGGATTTTGTATTGTTGCTACATACAAACAGTAGCAGTATATCCTTGAGGACCCTTAAGAAAAGGTACAATGGGTTGTTGGCACAAATATTTATAGACCCTGCTCTGTACTTGAAAGGGAAATTTTCCCTGCATTGGTAAATGTCAAGTTAGACAAATTACTTAACCTCTCTGTACCCCAGTTTCCTCATCTGTAAATCCTATAAATACATGACACAATATGTATATAAAACTTAAAAGCAGTACTTGGCACATAGTAAGGGCTCAATAAATATTAGCTATAACCATTAAGGTGAATTGTTAATTCTGTGTTCTGTTCCTTCAGTTAAATTAGAATTACAGTTGACATTTGAACAACACAGGTTTAAACAGCATGGGTCCACTTATACATGGATTATTTTTCAATAAATATACCAGAAAATTTTTTGGAGATTTGAAACAATTTGACAAAACTCACAAATGAACCACATGGCCTAGAAATATTGAAAAAAAATTAAGAAAAAGGTATGTCATGAATGCATAAAATATATGTAGATACTTGTGTATTTCATCATTTACTACCATAAAATATACGCAAATCTTATAAAAAACTAAAATTTATCAAAATTTACGCACACACTTACAGACCATAAATGGCACCATTCACAGTAGAGAGATATGTAAACAAATGTAAAAAAATAGTATTAAATTCTAACTGCATAAAATTAACCATAGTTCATACTGTAATAATTTCATAGCCACCTCCTGTTGCTATTGCTGTGAGCTCAGGTGTTGCGAGTATCCACTTTAAACATCATCTCTGTATGACCAGTTCATCTCACCAATAAATCACATATCTCTCTAAAAATGATTTTTCATGGTTCTCACCTGTTTTTCATCATGATTAATGCAATACCATTAACCCTGACTAACACTGCAAGTCCCATATAAAATGCCACTAGTGACTCTGGAAATGCTCCCAAGAAGCAGAGAAAAGTCATGATATTACAAGAAAAAGTTGAATTGCTTGATATGTACCATAGATTGAGGTCAGCGGCTGTGGGTGTCCACCATTTCAAGATAAGTGAATTCAGCGTAAGTACCATTGTAAGAGAAGAAAACGAAATGTGTAAAGCTGTCACTGCAGCTGTATCATCAGGCCCAAAAACCCTGTTCTTTGTTGTGAAATACCTTTTTATCTCCTATCCAAAATGCAGCTTTTATGTGGCGCAGAATTGCTACAAGAAAAGCATACCCCTAGACTTTAATGATTCAAGAAAAAGCAAAGTTATTACATGATAACATAAGATAAAAGAAAGGTGAAAGATCTAAAGCTGGAGAATTTAATGCCAGCCAAGGATGGTTTGATAATTTTAGAAAGAGGTTTGGCTTTAAAAATGTCAAGATAACAGGAGAAGCAGCTATCTTGACACTTGGTCTTCTGCTGACCAAGAAGCAATAGACAAGTTCCTAAATACCATTAAGAAAATTATTGAGGAGAAAGCATATCTGCTGAATAGGTTTTTAATGAAAATGAAAGTAACTTATTCAGGAAAAAAAATGCCACAGAGGACATTAATTAGGAAGGAAGAGAAGTGAGCACCAGGATTTAAGGCAGGGAGGATAGACTAACTCTGTTGTTTTGTCCAAATGCAGTCAGGTTTGTAATCAGAACTGCCCTTAAAGTTGCTAACCCCCAAGCCAAGAAAGCCTAGACAACGAGAACTCTTTTTCTGGGTTGCATCCACTGATGTTTTGTCCCTGAAGTCAGGAAGTCCCTTGCCAATGAAGAACTGCCTTTTAAAGTTCTTTCGATATTGGACAATGCCCTTGGTCACCATGACTTCAACACTGAAGGCACCAAAGTGATCTACTTGCCCCTAAACACAACATCTCTAATTTATCCTCTAGATCAGGGAGTCACATGACCTTTAAGGCTCATTACACATGGTACCCTTTGGACAGGATTGTCAACACTACGGAAGAGAAGCCCATTAGAGAGAACATCATGAAAGTCTGAAAGGATTATACCATTGAAGATGTCATTGGTATTCTAGAAAAAGCTGTGAAAGCCATCAAACCTGAAACGATAAATTCTTCCTGGAGAAAACTGTGTCCAGATATTGTGTATGACTTCACAGGATTTATGACAGAGCCAACCAAGGAAATCATGAAAGAGATTGCGGATACGGCAAAAAAAAGGTGCGAAGAGAGGGGTTTTAAGATGAGGATCTTGAAGAAATTCAGGAGCTAACAGACACCACCCCGGGGAATGAACAGAAGATGACCTGATTGAGGTGAGAGCTGCTGGACCAGTGCCAGACGACAAGGAAGAAGATGTAGAAGAAGAAAGTGCCGGAAACAAACTGGCATTAGACAATCTGGCAGACGGGTTTCGATTATTCCAGACTGCTTCTGATTTCTTTTACGACCCGGACCTTCTATGATATGGGCACTGAAACGAAAGCAAGTGGCGGAAGAAGGATTGGTACTGTATGGAAACATTTTTAGAGAAACGAAGAAGCAAAAATGTCAGAGGGAAATTATAATGTGATGTGTTTCCACAAAGTCCCACCTAGTATGCCTCCCCTTCTCCTACCTCCCCTTCTCCCTCCTCCACCTCCTCTGCCGCCCCTGAGACGGCAGGACCAACCCCTCTCCCTTCTCCTCCTGCTCAGTCTGCTCCATCCTGCTCATCAAAAGATAAGGGGGATGGAGACCTTTATTATGATCCACCTTCACTTAATGAATAGTAAATGTATTTTCTCTTTCTTATGATTTTCTTAATAACATTTTCTTTTCTCTAGCTTACTTTATTGTAAGCATACAGGATATGCTACGTGTAACATACATAATACGTGTCAGTCGGCTGTTTATGGTACAACAAGGTTTCCGATCAGCAGTAGGTCATTAGCAGTTGAGTTTGGTGGGAGGCAAAAGTTATTACAAGGAGTTTTGACTGCATGAGGGGTTGTCTCCCCTAACCGCCGCATTATTCAAGGGCCAACTGTAGATTACATTTGTAGACAAGGCTCATGTCATTTTCATCCTTGAGTGCCCAGCATATATAGTTGGTTCCAAGTTTTTAAGAAAATTATCAAATTAAATCGGAATGAACCCAAAGTTAGCATATCTGCAACACAGCACTTTTTGATGTGCAAAGACATTGCTTATCTTGTTTAGAATGGTTTCCAAGATTAGTACGTGCATGGTTGCATATCTGCTCCCTTATAGCTTAAAGCGCCATAGTTGTCCTTAGAACAGAGTTGACTGTATTTTAAAATTACCTTGGTTAAAATACCATCCAGCCATCCACAGTGTGATCAGGAATATGGGATAAAACTCCACACAGTTTTGTCTGCAGGAAAAAATAAGGACATGGGTTATTTTTAGGAGAAAATTGTAAACTAAAGCATTGATTTTTCATCTGGAGGTAAATACACAGTCTATTCAAACAAAAATAATGTAAGAACTTATATAACGAGCGTAAATGATCCTTACATTTAAAATGAGAGGGACTCAAACATCGTTTAAACCTCAAAGCAGGGCCAGGAATCATTCTCCTACCTGTAAGTTGCCAGTAGTGAGAGTGAGTTGTAGCTCTGTTCCAAAAGACAAGCCTAAAGAACTCCTCTGTATCTTATCTAAAGAACTTAAGATATCACTCAATTCACATTAAACAGATTTCTTCTAAAAAAATTCCCTTTTATCCATTGTCTTCTACTTGAGTTACTCAGAACATTAAAAAATAATCAGCTGAGTGGTGGCTGGCACCTGTAATTCCAGCATTTTGGCAGGCTGAGGCAGGAGGATCTCTTTAGGCCAGGAGTTCGAGACCAACCTGGACAACATAGTAAGACCCTATCTCTAAAAAAATTTTTTTTTAATTAGCTGGGTAGGCTGGCTCATCTGTAGTCCTACCGACTTAGAAGTCTGAGGCAGGAGGGGATTCAAGGTTACAGTGAGCTCTGATTGTGCCAATGCACTCCAGCCTGGGTAACAGATCAAGATCTCATCTCTAAAGAAATTAAAATAATTTTTTTAAAAAATCATCTTTAAATAGTTTCCCTAAAACCTCCTGAAGTAAATGAATGAAAATATTTCATTCCCATTTTATGGAGGAAGAAACTAAGGCCAAAAAGCCCAGGCTGACTGATGTGTTGCAGAGAATTAAAGGTAGACAGTGTCCATCTTCAGATTCCAAAGCCCTGCCCTAACGTTAAGCCAAATTGCCTCTATTCATAGAAGACTTGGACAGAAAATTTGATACTATTTTAAGCAAAAGGGAATAGTTCTCTAAGAACTATAATGAATTCATCTGCACCTAGCAAAGAGAGAAAAAGATGAATTATATTCATCTTCTTTCCTGAGCTACGCCCCCCAAGTGATCTTGGGTAGGTTGACTAAACTCTTGCGGACGGTATCTCCACCAGAAAGAATTTGAATGTAATTTGTAATGAGGTCTTGAGTAGATCCTGGTGGAAGAGTCATAATCTGTAAGATTATAAATGATCCCACATCCTTCCTTAAATAAACCTTAAAGCTTGAAAGCTTAACTAAGATTATGAGGCAATTGACCCAGAAACAGTTGATGCTGGTTATCGAAGACCTGAGTCTTTTGGCCCAAGTCACCATGAGTGATTTTTTTTTATTAATGACGAAAAGAAAGCATGATTGCAAAGCGTAATTCTTCCCTCATTCTCCATAATTCCACAAGAAACTGTGGCTAGGTCAGCTCAACTTTATTAGTTTATACTTTTTTCCTATATGGGACAAAGCTCCCCAATAATAATTCAATTATCTCTTAAAGCTGGGTAAGAAAAATGCGTAATTAACAAACTCGATGTTGATATAAAGACCATGGCTGATGTCGAGTACTGATGCACAAGCGGAAAATTTTAACCCCACCAGCAAAGACAATAGTGAGGTCACCCACACAGATCTTTGAGGGCCAGGACAGTGACCACCAGTCCCCTAGAAAGTGACCAATGGGTAATGCGAACGCAAAAATGTGTTTCTTCTTCCTTTTCTGTTATCATTAAGGCTCGACAGGCCATTTAAGGACCCAAGTCATGTCTTGTCTAGAGCCTGATACCGACACTCTCATAAACCACAGCCACACTTTCTATACTCAAAGAAGTAACCAAGGTTTTTCTTTCCACTGCCTCCCATCCTGGGCATGATTTTGCTTTTGATGGTTGTCTTTTAATTAATGTCTTTTTAAATTTGTAAGCGGCTATGATAGGTTAACTGAAAAGATACTTTATGAATTTGTATGGTCAGAATTATCCCAGCTATGTAAAAAATAAACAGCTTCCCAATGTCTCCTTTTCCTTGGCTCAATACATAGAACAGTTTTCCATGACGTCAAAGAGAATAGCAGAGCTCTAGTCTTTCCACGCTAGTCAGAATTATATATGATCCTTTTTGGAAACAACACAATTGTCCCATTGTTTATTTGGTTTTGTAATATGCCTTAAATTATTCCAAATGTAAGGATTGGTTAAGTTTTTGAACAACATATTTTAATTCAAAGTTAGCTATGATGATATTTTATTAAAGCACCTTCAAAAGCAGCCCGCTTTATCCTTTATAAAAGTCTACTTGCATGGGACTTTTTCTTTTCTTTTTTTTTTTTTTTTTTTTGAGACACAGTCTCGCTCTGTCACCCTGGCTACAGTGCAGTGGTGTCGTCACAGCTCACCGCAACCTCAAACTCCTGGGCTCAAGCGATCCTCCTGCCTCAGCCTCCTGAGTAGCTGGGACTACAGGTGTGTGCCACCACACCTAGATAACAGGTCATGTCTACGTGTTCCCTGGTTAGAACCCCCTTTGCACAATAGTCCTGTGTTCTTTCGATATTGAAACTTCTCATAAAAAGATTAGGGAGAAGCTTATCCTTTGTCATAAGCAGTCACCATGGGCCTCGAACTCTACACAGGAGATAGTGACAGAAAAGGCTTTGATGGAAGGACAGTAGGGGCCCAGCCATGCCTGAGCTGAGGAGGTTTCCAGAACTTGGGGCTCCCATTTTAAAACCAGGACAGTCCCAGGTAAACTGTCTGGGTTGGTCTGGGACTGGGGGATTTTGGAGGACATGGAGCTTTAAGTGCTAAAACTCGGAAAGTCCCAGAAAAACTGGGGAGTTGGCCACTCTAAGGGACAGTCTGGTAGAGACTGTGGAGATTAAGGAGTTAAAGCTGCTGGAACCCCTGGCTGTCCATCCCAGTACAGAGGAGCCTGGGCCATGTGGGCTCAGGACATGTGGCCACTGCAGATCCCACCTGGTCCTGATGGCTGGTGGCAGTGAGGATGGTCCCGACCGAGTACCACTGGCGCCTTGTCTCGGTCATTAATACTATAAAGTTCACACCATTGGGTCTGGCAGCTGCAAATCTGGCTGTTCCTTCAACACCAGTCTCCAAACTTCTCTGATTGCATAGCCTTTACCAACTGTACAGTCCCATGCAAATATGTACACGACCTGCTGCAGCAGAGGTGGCAGGTTGAGGGCTGACAATGACGGCAGAAGCTGTTGCAATGCAGGATTTGGGTGGAGCTAATTCTTGCTAATGAAAAGTGAGTGAATGACACATGTCACTTGTGGGCCAGAAGGTTACGTAGCTGGGTGTGCCAAGTTCCCTTTCCCCATCCGCTGGTTGAAAAGAGAGACCCTGAGGAGCTGGATGGGACAGAGCCAGGTGAGAGGAGCCTGGGCCTCTGGGGCCACATGGGAGGCACCCGCCCAGGAACACCCTGTGGGCAGGCGAGACACAAACTTCCACTGTGTTAAACAACTGAGAGTTAGGGTTTTATCTATTAGCACCATGGTATGCTTTGGCTAGGGTTTGTTTGTCCCCACCAACGCTCATGTTGAAACGTGATCCCCAGTGTGGCGGTGCTGGCGGTGGGACCTGGTGGGAGGTGTTTGGGTCATGGAGGCAGATCCCTCCCAAGTGGCTTGGTTCCCTTCCCAGCGGAGCGAGTTCTCGCTCTCACGAGATTGGACTGGTCAGGGGTAGGGGATGGAGTGATTCCTGTGACATTGGGCTGTCATAACGCCAGGACACTCCTCGAGTTTGGTCCCACTTCACATGTGCCCACTTCCCCTTTGACCTTTTCCATGTTGTGACAGCACAAAAGCCCTCACCAGAAGCTGAGCAGGTGACAGGACGGAGCTTCCTGTGCAGCCTGCAAAACCGTAAGATAAACAAACTTCTTTTCTTTATAAATTACCCAGTCTCAGGTATTCCTTTATAGCAACACAAAACAGCCTGAGACACAAAGGCAATATAGTGGTCTGGAATGGAAAATCATATACATTATAAAACACACAAAATAAAAATTAAAGGATTAGATTTTAAGAATGAATATTTTCCTCACTGTCATACTTGGATTACCTAGTATATCCCTTCAGGGTGTGCACATTACTTGGGAGGCCTCTGGCTTGAAACATTTCTGAATATTTCTTCTATTTGATAGATTTCTAATGAACACACAACATGAAACTTTGCTTGCCAACCTTGTTCAGAAAATCTGAAACATTCTCCAAAGGGAAAACTTGATGAGCCGTAGAGTATCTCTAATGTCATGCTCACAGTATATCTTTTTAAAAATGAAAACAGACAAGGCAACTCAAAGGAGGTTTTTTTTAGGAAGTTTTCCTCTTTCAAGTTTTTTGTTTGCTTTTTTTCCTTTTTCCTCTTGTTTAGGTGGCTCCTTCTAAAGCAGCGGGCTGCACACCGCCGTGAGCCACTGGCACTGTGAGTGGGTAACCCGGCCCCGGGCCATTGACTTTGGACCCTGGGAAGTCCCTCAGACTATTACACTGACTGGGGATCAGAGCAACAGGTTAATGGGCTCAGAAAAGGCTTGGGGATGAGAGGTTGCTGGAGTTAATCTTTTCAGAAAGACTCGTAACTGCTGAAATCGTTCCTTGCCAAGTAACTCAGGAGTCGGGACACAATAGGCAGGTTGCAGCTGGTGGCAGGAGGGCCTGAGTCTAACCAGCCCCCTCCAGCGGCACTGCTGACAAGGAGCAAGACCAGCAGGCACCGGAGTGGGACTTGCCGTTCCTCCGAAGTCCAGCTGCCTCTTGTCCCCTGACCACCTGGAGAATCACCCAGCTCGTGTGACAGACGGTTTGGTGCTTGCAGAGGATGCTGCAGTTTGACGAATTCATCACCGAGAGTCATTCTGTCATCTTGGAGAACCCTAACCCCTTTATAATAATGCAGTGGATAAGGGCATCTGGTGCTATCAGCTAACGTCCAAGATGGTCATTCAGGGTCCCCCTGGTTACGGATAAGATACGTTCCCAAGAACGTCTTTAAGTCAGATTTGTGTGTAACTTGGATCCCTGATGAACGGTGCATATACAACAATAATAATAACAATACTAGAATGGCTCATATATGGTAATAAAATACAGTGTAATGCTGTAATAATAATAATTACACCCCTGTACTGTAATAAGTTATAGAAACTATTGTGCTCTTTCTTTTAATTCAAACAGAACATAAAAACAAACTCATACAAAAAGGTTAGATAGGAAAAATTTCAAAAAAAGAATATTAAAGGTTAACACTCACCTAATGTTGCATCAACGCAAGGCTAATAGGAAACTGACGCTTATTTTGATCTTCTAACTGAATCAATAATGACCTTTCCATTTCAATAATTAATCCACTATACTGCTTAGTAATAATTGATGCTTTCCTTGGAGCACTGCCTTCCACATGTTCCATTTTTCTTACTTCATCCTTCATAATTGTTCCAATAATCGAGCGACTGAAGCCTAACGCTTTCCCAGTGAATGGTGGTGCCTGGCTTCTTCCCGAACACTTAATTATTTCTACTTTCATTTCCACCGTAATCACCTTTCTCCTCACTGCGGGCTCACCCGGACTCACAGTGGACTTTCACTTTGGAGGAATGGTCATAAGCATGGACACAGACTCACAAAATCAAATAAAAAAGTTAAGACAAAAGCGATGCCATGTGTCAGCGACCATATAAACAATGAGACTGGCCACTAGCACAGAGATGCTGCGCCCATGGTTTGCTGACGACGTGCGGGTGTGTTTACGAGCAGGAAGAAACTAGTTCCCCATTTAGTAATTTAATTACAAATTATCCTTATGGGGAGATTTGGGAGCCCGTTCATGAGTACAGAATGCTGTAAGTTGGGTTGTCCATAACCCAGGGACTGCCTGTACTTGTACGAAATATAGGGATGTGTTTACTGTCTTTATTTTTTTTTCTCTCTTTTGCTTTTACTACGAAAGTGAGTGGCCCATAGTACTACAATCCTAGAGTTGCAGAATATTTGAAAAATCACTATCTTTGTGAATATTCTTTTTCACCATAGTTTTAAAGGCATGTATTAAGGTCACTAGTTTCACTTTCTAAATTTCAGGATCAGAATTCAAAATGACTTTAAAAAGTTAATGAAATGGAAAAATACTAAAGTGCAACAGAGAAGAGGCTAATATTTCTAAAGAGTACCAAGATTCGTGATGATTGGGTTTACTTGTGCCTTTTGGCAGGTTAATTTTGGATCAGGAACTGAATAATTCGGCATTAAGCAAATAGGGGTGGGTATAGTCACGAAAACTAAGTAAGAAGCAATCCTTTCTTACTGAGCACTGATGAAACCATTGTTGGTATACTACATATACTTATAGACTCTAGATTTAGGAATAATATTAAAAATTATAGTCTAAAGAGAGCAACCGGCCAGGCGCGGTGGCTCACACCTGTAATCCTAGCTCTCTGGGAGGCCGAGGCGGGCGGATTGTTTGAGCTCAGGAGTTTGAAACCAGTCTGAGCAAGAGCGAGACCCCGTCTCTACTAAAAATACAAAGAAATTAATTGGACAACTAAAAATATATAGAAAAAATTAGCCGGGCATGGTGGCGCATGTCTATAGTCCCAGCTCCTCGGGAGGCTGAGGCAGGAGGATCGCTTGAGCCCAGGAGTTTGAGGTTGCTGTGAGCTAGGATGATGCCATGGCACTCTAGCCCAGGCAACACGGTGAGACTGTCTCAAAAAAAAAAAAAAAAAAGAGAGCAACCAAAATTTCTAAATGCTTGAAAAAAGAGCTGAAGAGTGAGTGTTCCCCAGCCTCAAAACATAGAAGATAAAAGATGCTTCATAGTGGTCCTCAAGCATGTGAAAAGCAGTGAGATCAGCAGCTGTTCTCTTCCAGTAAAGACAGAATCAGAGGAAATGTATTTAAATTGCAAGAAGATCAATTTGCTACTTGGATCTACTTTTTAGATTTTATAAAAGCCTTTAATCTAAAGGGATCAAGGTGCTCAAATTAGACAAGACAGACTTTTCTAAGTTTAGCAAAAACATAAAGGAGTGGCCCTCGGTGAAATTATAGTTACTATTTTCACAATTTAAAAAAAAGTATTCTGGCAAAGGACTGAAAAACTCTAGAGACAGTCATCCGTAAGGCCTCTCCCTGTGGGAATGGAAGAGGAATTTGAATGGGGATTGTTGAGAAGGAGCCCCGGGCAGGTAACTCAGGAAGGCTGGACTTTGTAACAGTCAGCTCTGCTGATATGACCTTCAGATGAAAACAGTGGAGCCTGAAGTGATGATGAGACATCAGGTTCCACTTAAAGATAGAATTAGTCATAATTTTGGGCTTCTTGGTCATGTGAGGCCAAAAGCAGCAGAAGGAAAGGGTGGGGAAAAGGCCACATCTCTGTGGTAGCCTTGGGGACTCTGTGGCCTTCGGGCCACATGTGGCCTTCTGGATGCTTGAGTGTAGCCTTTTGATTGAATCCAAATTTTACAGAACAAACTCTTTTATTAAAGGGATTTGCTCAGTGAAGTTTGGATTCGGTGGAAGGGCTAAACTTGGGGATCTGGAGGGCCACATGTGGCCTTGAGGCTACAGGTTCCCCACCCCTGTGAGGCAGAGGGGACTCATGCTTTGGTCCAGAAGAGTCAGAAAAGAAAGTGTATCCCTTCTCCAGGGATTTGCCAAGCTCAGTGGAGCGACCCTTGAAGAGAAGAATAGATAGCCAAGCGGGCTTTCTAATGAACTGATTGTCCCAGGGAATTTTGCCCTAACTACTTCAGATAAAATCTAAATGATTTCACTAGCGATAAATCTAATCTTGTTTGGTCAGCTTTATCCCAAACCTTAGAATCTAAGGCAAGAACTGGGCTAGTTCTGAGGAACCTCCAAGAAGAAATTCAGAGAAGGGAGTAGGGCCATCCCCATTCATCCTTCAGAGAGAAACCAGGGGAAAAACTACCGGGCCCCCCAAGTTACTTCACGGCTCTAAATCCCCTCTGATTCTTGGCCATTATATGCTATTATAACCCCTTTTTGTTCTGCTGTGATTAATCACACAAAGCAAAATATTTCTAACAAGGAAATTGAGTGTGCATACCACGCCTATTTTATAAATAGCAATTTAAGAGAAATATTTGGAAACGGTGTCCAGCTTTATTCCTAGGAAAAGAGGAGTCCACACACAGAAGAGGAGGGAGAGAACAATAACTTCAAAGAAAATCAAATTTGTGGCAACTATGAGAATGAAAATAGAACTGAGAAGTAGCCCACGAATTTAGCCTGCCGGACACTCAGCACTCCCCTAAAAGCTCTCAGATCATGAAAGACAAAGTGGGAAGATCTGGAATTTCCTCCTGTGATGATTTTTATAAATAATACGGTATCTCTCAACTTCAAGCATTCATCTGTCACTGTCAGAATGTTAGCCCCCCATGTACCACTTACTATTTTTCTATAAATCAAATGTTTTTTAACTTAAATTAGGAAAAAAGAAATTTTATATCATTACCACAGCGAAGAAAGAGTATCACTTTCTAAATAAAGGATAAGTATAAAAATAAATCCCATGAAAACAAAATTCTAGTTAGATGCTACTAAATTCTAGTTAGATGCTATTGATGGTTGAAGGCTCTGAGCGTGAGACCCTTTTTTAGTTGATTGGGACAAGGGGTGTTCACGTGATATGTTCAAGAACATATCACGAGGACTTCTTCCTGCTAAACATGATTGAACACACATTTATTTATTCTCACTCCTGAAGTCTCACTAAAATGCTGGTAAAGGAATAAAATATTAATAGATACAAGTCATCAAAGCAAAGAGAGGGAGCAGACACAAGTGGAAGAGCAACATTCACAAACTTCTGCAGGAAGGACAGCACACGGAGGAACAGTAGCTGAGTTCACGGAGAGCAGAAAGCAGAAGCCTAAGTGCCAGCAGAGGAAAGAACCAAAGAAGACTGAGACCATCCTGACCCCAGAACCGCGAGAGGCTCAGGAACTGGGGACACCAGGTGCCCTAGAACCCAAAGACTCGAACAGAAGATTGGCTGAAAGAATGCATAAGGAAGACTTAGCGGCCTTCCACCTCCGCCTTCCGCTTCCAGCCCCACCTCTACCCCCCCATCTCAGAAGATGGGAGGTTTAGTGTCTGGAGAAACTAAACCAGAGAATCTCTAGGGGACCCCAGGAACCACGGAGGGTGGGGGCAAAACTGTTACTGAAAACAGTGAAAATCTGCACACTGCACTGCAGGAAAACCTTCCTGCTTTTACCTACCACAATCCCAAAAGTCAGGCCTCTTATACCTATCCCCATCTCTGTTTCCCTGACCCCAAAGAAGGTTTAAAGAGTTTTCTCTAGAGAGAAGGAAGATGACCTACTTCCAGAAGAAGATGACCTACATCCCCAGAAGAAAGCTGCCTCCTGACCAATCACCAACCACCGAGTAAGCCCCAGCCATGCACCTGGAACTTCCAGTTCACTGTCTATTGCCTTTTTCTCAAATTTGCACAGCCAGTCAAGAACCACCTGACATTTGAGTAAAGCCTCTAAGATCTCCTTTACTCAGATCTCTTTTCTGGACCCTTGTCATTGTCTTGACCTCCTCATACTAGAGAGCTCCAGGTTCAGTGCTTGGTCCTCTTTTCTTCCTTAGCTACATGCACTCCCATAATGATTTCATCCAGTCTCATGGCTTTGAATCATCTTCATGTGCCAGTCACTCCTGAATTTATATTTCCAGCTCGGATCCCTCTCCTAAAATGCAGATTTGTATAGCCAGCTGCCAACTCTCTACCTCTTCTTGGAGGTGTAAACACCAATGTATTAGTCAGTGTACGATGGAATCATAAACAATCCGAATGGCTTAGTAGATCGTAGAGCTTAAGGCCTCTGCTTAACTGTAGCATAAGTCACATCGCAGACACATGTCAAAACGGAGCCTCCTGATTTTCCCCCCCAAACTGCTCTTTCTCTAGCCTTTTCCATCTCAGTTAATTACAACTCCATCCTTTGGGATAGTCAGGCCAAAAATCCAAGAATCATTCTTGATGCTTCTCGCACTCTACATTTATGATGTCAGGAAATTCTATCGGCTCCACCTTCAGAATATCTCCAGAATCTGACCATTCCCATCAACTCCACCACTGTCTCCCTGCCTCCAGCTGCTGTCATCTCACCTGGATTGCTGCAGTAGCCTCCTAACAAAATTTCCTGCCTCCATCAACACCTCCTAACAGACTGTGCTCAGCAAAGCAGGGAGTTAGCCTTTTACAATATAAGAACATGTTACTCCTTTGCCTAAAACCCTGAAAATACAGACTTTCCATTGCACTTAGAGAAAAAGTCCCTAGAGTGGCTTTTAATGCCCGACGTGGCCCGGCCATCCATTCCTCTGACCTGACCTCCTCCCTCCCCTGCTGGCCTCGACCTCTCTGCTAACCCGGCAGGCACATTCCCACTGAGAGTCTTCGCCCTGCCTGTTCCCTCTGCCCCAACAGCTTTCTCTCTACATGTTCACATGGCCAGGACCCTCACTTCCTTCCAGCCTTTGCTCAAGTGCCTTCTCCCGGAGCCCACACCAACTGCCCTATCCAACATCACAACCCACCCCAACTCCCCAACTTACGCCTGCTACCCACCCCAGCCCGCTTGCAATGCCCTCCTTTTCCTTTTCTTTTTTTTTTCTTAGCAATTATTACCTTCCTACATAATATATTACCTTCTAATAATACTATCTGTTTATTATTTATTTTCTGTCTTCCTCCCTATCAGTTAACTTCAAGAGGGTAAGGATTTCTGTCTGATATGTTCACGGATAAAGGCCAAGCTACTATAACAATGCCCAGTATAGAGAAGTGCTCGGTAAATATTTAATAGCTAAATAAGAGATACAAATAAAAGATAAAGGCCAAAATAGACAAATAAGAAGCAACTTAGAAGAAACAGAGATGATACAGGAAATCTTTTAAAATTAAAAGATTAAAGATTAAAGTATTCACTATAAGAGAATAAATTGCATCTATGAAATAAAGAAGTGATGATTTAATAATAGCAGCAGCAACAACAAATAAAAAACAATCAGAAGAAAAATACGTTCTTGGAAATTAAAATTATGATATTAGAATTTTTTAAATCAATAAAAAGTGAGAAATTCCTCAAAAAGAACAAAAATCTAAAATATGAAAACCTCAGGGTAAAGAAAACTAGAGGTTCAGTCTAGGAGGTCAACGCACAACTAATGTATGTTTTAAGAATGAAAGAACAGAGAAAACGAAGGAGAGGAAATTTGGGGGGAAAAAACAATATTAAAAAGATATTCTAAGACAGATGGACACGAGCTTTCGGGCTGTGAAAAAGCCTTACTTGGGGTTCAGCACAATGAAGAAAAAACCTCCCGGCCAGCACAACACATCTCAGGACACTGGGATAGGGGCAGATCCTAAAGTTTTCACAGTTTCCATACAAAATATCAGAAATCAGAAAAGCACAGAACATCTCAACAATATCAATGGCAACTAGAAAATAACGGAGCAATGTTTTCAAAATCCTGAGGGTAAGGATTTTTACCATGGAAATCTACACGTGACCAAGCCATCAATCAGCAGCCAGGCCACATGATGGCAGATTGAGACATAGAAAGTCTCAAAACTTTACCAACCATCCACCTCTCTCAGGAAGCTTCTGGAAGGTGTGCTCCATCAAAAAAAGAGAGAAAACTGATAAATAGGAAAACATGAGCTCCAGGAAAGAAGCAATCCAAACCAGGAGAGTATAAGGGAAATTTCCAGCATGGTGACAGGAAGTCCCAGGACAGCAGCTGTGCAGCAGGCCCAGAAAGCACGCTCCAACCTGGAGCTGAAAATTGGGGAGCTCAAGCAGAGGTGACTCCAAGCGGAAAGAAAAGGTATTATTTGATTATTTAATGTGTTTGGATATAATGAGAGGAGATTTTCATTTCTATAGGAGATGTGGGAATGAAGCTAAGCAAACAAATAAACAAAGAAACGATTATTAACCCTAGGAAAAACAAAAAAAATGCAAAAGAAGGAAATGTAATCACAATATACTATTTGGCTCAGCTTTGAAAATTATTTGCTTAATCATAATAATATAAATATCAGTTATTGATTTACCTGAACAGGTGATATAACTGGAAGAATGAGGTAAGGAGAAGAGGAAGTGAAGGAGCATGAGAGTGTTTCTCTCATAAAAAGAAGTCAATTGACGATGTCTAATATTTGCAAATCAATAAACAGCAGTGAAAGCACAGTGTTTAGAAATGCGGAAGTAAACACCCAATGTGGTAGCCAAAAGGGACACCAGTGGTTATCTCTGGGGATAGATGGAAGGAGGGGGCGGGGGGGACAAGGAAGAGTCATTTGTTGTCATAAGACTTGTATTCCCACTTTATTTTCAGATCATGTAAATATATTCTGCTGATAAAAATAAATATTAATTTTGAGGTACAGGACATACTGGCACCAAATCGATACTTTCCAATTGACATACCCATAAGGATTCAAAGACAATTGAAATGGGAATGACTTCTCATCATGCGGTTCATATTATTTAAAATCAAGTCCACACACACCTCTTAAAAGTACTCCATGTACTACTGGTGGTATTTACCCCACACTTTCAAGCCTAAGGAATAGTCTGTAAAATCCTTCTTGGGGCAAGTGGATAATAAGGAGACCAACGTCATCATCTCAAGGACCATGACCTGCCCAAATTGATTCAAGATGTAAAAAAAAGACTGACTAGTCCAATAATTATTAAAGAATTCGAGTCCCATAATTTAAAATTTTTCGAGAAGAAAAACATCAGTCCCAGATTATTTTAAGGCAAGTTCTACACAATTCTGAAGGAACACATTCTTCTAACCTTATTAAAATTCTTTGAGGAAATAGAACAGGATGGTTCCTCCAACTCATTTGCAACTAGAACAATCGAAATGAAACAAAAATCATACAAAAAAGGAAAGGTATTGGCCAACCTCACTCATAGACATAAATGAAAAATCCCAAAATATAAACAAAAGAACCCAGCAATATATCAATGGTGATACATGCAATGTTTTTTAAAGCACTTAGTCTTGGGGGATGAAATATAAAGGAAGCCCTAGCATCTTGCAGCAGGCAAATTCATGGTGTTTATGGTGGAACATTCTGTGTGAGTCTGAAAAAGCAAGGAGCACAAGATGATCAAAAACACTGCGAATCCATGTGACCTGACAAGCTTTCTCATTTTTGCAGGTGTCTGATTTCATGAAATGGTTCATGGAGGAACCAACATAGGCTAATACTGACCCACCTCTGTTTTGAAGTAGAGAGGAAGAAATAAAGATAGAAAATTCTAGCATTACTAATCTAACTTGAGGCTATTTATTGCACTCTCATGGGGCTGGAGGGAGCCTCTTGGACCAATCGGTCTTGAGAGACATAGCAGTCGCTCCTAAGATCTCAGCCTTTTATGCAAATACACCCTGCTGAATTTGTAATAGAGGTAGGCAGAGACTCTGTGCACTGGACCTTTAAGCTTCATGGACTATGAGAAAGGTCTTCGCTGTGAAGAGTGGTTTGTTATAATTGGATGCTGCAAATGAATGTAGGGTGCTCTCCATACCTCTTCCCCCTGGTTAGGAATTGTGAATCTGTGGCAGGCACAGATCCCTGAAGGGTAGGAGAAGCAGTACTTACTGTGCACGAAATATTCTCTCAAACTCTGGTGACCCAGTGACTGCTGGAGGTATAATTTTATATTTTAATCTTGCCTTTCCAACATGCAAAGCAAAATAACCTGCAAGTAAAGGGGAATGTTATGTTAAAGATGTGGCACATCATTAGTCATTGGTCAGATGCAAATTTCAACCACAATTAGATATCACTATGTACTTATTATAATATCTAAAATTAAAAAGACAAATCATACCAATTAATAAAGACAGGCAAGGATGTAAGAGCAACTGGAACTCTCATACACTACTGGTGAGAATGTAAAATGGTACAACCATTTTGAAAAACAATTTGGAAGGGATTTTTAAGTTAGACATACATCAACCATATAACTCAGTCGTTCCACTCGTAGCTGTTTACCCACGAGAAATGAAAACGTAAGTTCAAACGAAGACTTGTACACAAATGTTCACAGCAGCTTTATTTGTAATAGCCCAAAATTAGGAAGAACTTTGTGATGGTTAATTTTATGTGTCAACATGGCTAGGTTGTGGTGCCCAGTTATTTGGTCAAATACCAGCCTAGATGTTGCTGGGATGTGATTAACTTTTAAATCAGTAGACTTTGAGTAAAGCAGATTACGCTCCATGTGTGGGTGGGCCTCATCCAATCAGTTGAAGCTCTTACCCTTACCCTTAAGGGGTAAGACTGAGGTCCGCTGAAGAGGAAGGAATTTTGCCCCTGGGACAGCAACATCAACTCTTGCCAGAATTTCCAGCCTGCCAACCTGTCTTGCAGATTTCAGACTTGCCAGCCTCCACAGTCACATTGGGAATTCCTTAAAATCTGTGTGTATGTATGTGTGTGTGTTTTGCGTGTGTCTGTGTCTGAGTGTGTGCATTGACTCTGTTTCTCTGGGGACCCCTGACTCATATGAATGTCCATAGACAAGTGAGTGGATAAACAAATTGCAGAATATCCATATAATGGGATACTACTCAACAGTAAAAGAGGAAGGAAACTATTGATACACAAAACATGAATGATTCTCAAAATAACTATACTGAATGAAAGCAAGAATTAAAAAGTACTCCTGTGTAGTTCATTTGTATAATATTCTCATAAATGCAAATCATCAAGCAGACCAGTGGTTGCCTGGAGATGAGAAGGAAGGCTGGGTTGGGGCACAAGAAAACTTTGGGGGATGATGGCTCCCAGCCTGACTCAATTTCCCTGTTATAAAATGGTCTGGCTTTCTTCTCTTTCAGTTGTTATCCAGAAGTTGCATGAGTTTATCAACACTGATGCCCGGGATAGCCTTCTCTGATGATTGGTTCTGTGGACTTCTTCCACTTTCAGACCCACACTTCCTCCTCTGTCAGCCTCTGAACCTTCAATAGTTCTTGCCTCTCTCTTTATCTCCCTCTTTTCACCCATATCAACTTATAGGATCGATTATTTCCCTTTGGATTGTTTTCTCCAGTGTCGTTTTCTTACCAGTTGTCTCCAACACCACTCCACTATCTCCCATATTTTAGTGCATCGATACCCATTTCCGACTCACTCATGTTTTAACAATGGCTTCCTTTTAAAATTCCACACCAAGTTTGTAGCCTCAATCTCTCTGTGTGCTAGAGTATTAGGGGCAATGTGTTTCCTACTGAAACAGGATACTACTTCTCCTCTGACAAGGAGTCAGTCAATATTGATCCTGGCTTAGCAAGGGCTCTCAAGCAGGCTGCTTCCCTTCCACTAATCCCCTTCTGCTCCAAATAAGCTGTTGTTTAGGATTTAAAATCTGTAGCTGAATATCCAAAGTGTGTAAATGCTTAGAATAGGAGTCTTTCTCATTCTAACTGCAGCCTGAGAGAGCAGAGTGAGAATAAGGACAGTGAAAGGGGAACCGACTGTTTTCAGCCCTGGGCTCCATCCTTCTAGGGCGGCATAAATCTGGAGAGGCCAGTGGCCGATAGGCCCAGCTGGAGCCAAGAGAGGGGATGTATCTGTTGAAGGAGAAACTGGGACTTGATCATTCCAGACCCTGCTGTTACCATCACTTCTAACTTGCTTTACGGCCTTGGAGAAAACATTTGGCAAATCTTGTTTCCACCTATGATATGGAAACAGTGAAAGATGTGTGCTCCTAGATTTATAAATTAGCAATGACACAAGAGCCTAGAACTTCAAAATGAAGCTGTGAATAAGTAAGAGCTTTGAAAGTGCTGTCTTTCTCTGGGCTAATGGCACCCGGTAGGCATTTGTCTGTGACACTAGTATATGGAAGGAAGGACCTTCAGCAAACAGCAGAGGTGCTTCATACCCTGACCCATCCAACCCAGCCTCAAGAAGGAAAACTCAGCTGGGCTCAGCACCAGCTCCAAGGGGTAAAAACCCCCTTCTGTTCTCTTGAAACCACCCTCTATAAAATCAGTAAAGGGCCACAAGCTGGGAACTGTGGTAGGGGAAATGTGTATATAATCAGTCATTGTTCCCTAGCTTGCTTTCCTATAATTGCTTACTGCTCATATAGCTGGTCATAAAGATTCTTAGCTTTCTTTGCTGCTCCCACAGATCACATTACCCTTGTGAAACCGAAGGCTAGGTTTTTTTTTTTTTTTTTGAGACAGAGTCTCACTGTGTTGCCTGGGCTAGAGTGCCGTGGCGTCATCCTAGCTCACAGCAACCTCAAACTCCTGAGCTCAAGTGATCCTCCTGCCTCAGCCTCCCGAGTAGCTGGGACTACGGGCATGCACCACCATGCCTGGCTAATTTTTTTTCTATATATTTTTAGTTGTCCAATTAATTTCTTTCTATTTTTAGTAGAGACGGGGACTCGCTCTTGCTCAGGCTGGTTTTGAATTCCTGAGCTCAAACAATCCTCCCGC
>CAUYSK010065302.1:0-17533 GCA_963575035.1 Avahi laniger
GCTCGGCCAAGTGACCTTAGGTCCCAGAAGGGGAGAGCTCACTGCCAGAGTTTCCAGGCTAGGGGAAGGGAGCCGTTCTGGGAGTCAGTCTAGTCACCATGGTGCTCCTCCGTTGTCTCCTTTGTGTCTCCCTCCCCCAGTCTTACGCCAGTCCCGCAATGGCTCTCGCTTCTACTGGCCCACGCTGAGCATTCCCAGTTGCCAGCGGTAGGTTCCAGGTTAGAGTCCTCTACTCAGTAATCACCTCCTCTTTCAGGACCCGCTGGGTGCCAGAGACCAGCTTCCTGAGTCCTAACTGCCTCCGGGGTATATTCCTGGCACGGAGCTCCGGGAAGTTCAAGATGCTTCCCGCTCGCGTCTCCTCTCCGCTGAGTCCCTGGTTTCCAGACCCAATTCTAGACCCGCTTCACATGAGCCCCTGCCTCTCGGAGGGCTTGTAAGTCAGTGGGGAAGCTAGACTGTCCCTTGCGGGGCTTGTCCCGGTGCACTTACTGGCCAGGCTGGCACCGCCGTCGCACGCTCCTCTCTCTGTTGTCATCTGTCTGCACTTTCCAGGTTTTGTATTCCTATCTCCTGTTATTCTTTTTCCTGATTTGTGTGTCCCCCGCTGAATCTGCACCAATTCCCCTAGCTGTTTTTGTGGGAGAGCGATCCGATCATGTGTAGCAGACCGGGATCTACATCTCCCTCTCTGGAAGCAGGGATCCGGGAGGCTATCCTAACTCCGCCATTTTCTCGATCCAGAAACCTTTTCTCTTGGTAACTATAGCAGCTCGTGTTTCAATAAGAAGGTAGCTTCATATTTTGGGAAAAAAACAACAAAAAACCTTGGATATCTTAGGTTCCCTCTCAGAGATCATCAGATATGACAATTACTAAATCAGGACATTAAAACTATCTGATAAGGATAATAAAACTTATGTATTTTCCTGTTGAAAATTTTAATTCTTTGCTTTTGTCATAGTTCCTCAAGGAAAACATATCTACCATTGTGCCACAGTGGCACTCCTTATGTCTTTGGCATATTTGAGTTTGCATTTTGTATCACTGTCCTTCTGCCTTAGAAAACTGCTTTAACATTTCTTGTAGTACTGTTCTGTTGGTAGCAAATTCTTTCATTTATTATTTTAATCTAAAAATGTTCATTTAGCCTTTACTTTTGAATGTTATATTCACTGGATATATAATTCTTTAGTGACTTTTTATTTCTTTTTAGAACTTTAAATATTTTTTCAATTATCATCTGGCTTACATTTGTTCAGATGAGAAGTCAGTATTCTTTATCCTTATTCCCTTTTATATTATGTGCCTTTCCTCCTGGATACATTTAAGAATTTTTGATTTTCATGTCTCTGCTGATAGACCCTATCTCTTCACTCTCTTCCATCTTTTCCTTTAAATCCTTGAACATATTTTAATACCTGTTATGTGCTTTTCTGCTATTAATAATGTCCTGATCATCTATAGGTATGTTTCTATTTCTTGTTTCTTCTCCTGATTTTGTCACAGTTTCTTGCTTTTCTTTTTTGCATGTTTAATAATTGCCTTTATTTTATGCTTGATGTTTTCCATGCTATGTTATTTAGATTCTATATGTCCATCTGTTGTGGAAGTGTTTTGAATTTTGCTCTGAGAAGGCAGTTAGTTTACTGGCACATCAGCTTGATCCAGTTGGTGCTTGGTTCTAAGCTTTTGAAGGCTGATTTTAGAGTATTTCTTTTTATAGGACTAGATTAGCCCTACTTTAAAGCATTACTTTTCCCATTCTCACTTAAACATCTAGAAATGTTCAGTGAATCTCCTCACTTGAGCTTGTTGAAATCATAATGTCTCTCTGCATTGCTCAACCAGTGGATTCTCCATTCATCTTATTGTCCCTCAAAAACTATTCTCCATCTGGCCTTCTGAAATCTAACTCCGTGCATACATAATTATTAAATAGCATTCAGTCAAAAATTCAAGAAGATCCACTTGTAGGTTTTCGGATCTCTTTCTTAGACCAATTCTTTCCTGTCCAGGTTCTTTCTCATAAATTCCAGCCACCTCAGCTTCGTCCTACAATCTGCTTCTCCATTCAGAAAAATCGCTGCTATTTATTTGGGTTCCTCTTTCCTTTACTGCAGTTTTGGAAGTAGCCCTATATAGGAGGCCAGCTTTAAAAGCGGAGTTCAGTTTAAGGATCACAGCGCTATGCTGTTTGTTGTACAATGCTTTAAAACTGTTATATCATACATTTTGTCTAGTTTTATGGTTGCTTATTGCAGGAGAAAAAGTCTGAAGTCCATTATTTTGTTATAGCCAGAACCAGAAATCAAACAATCTACTTTTTGAAAAGCATGTATTGTTTACCTGCTATCTTCTATGCACCATACCAGATGTTTTCCAGTAGACAATCAAGTCTGCTTTTACTATTTGTTGTTCAGCAGGTGTGGCTTACATTTTATTTTTTTGTAGAAGGAGCAGATTTTGACTCATATCTATACATTTGCTCATGCTATTTCTGGTAAAGTTTTAAAATACTGTCTAAATTCTGTTTGTCTTGCAAGATTTATGGCATCTCTTTTTGGCATTTTTTTTCTAATTCATCTTCCAAATGAACTTGACTTTCTCAACTTTATTTGTTTATAAAATACTTTTTAATTCACCTCCCTTATACCATTTAGTATGTTGAAATATAGCTATCGCTTTATGTGTTATAAAAACCTAGCAAAATTTTAGGCCACAAATGCCTTTCTCTCATCTTTGAGTCTCAGCTTATAATGCTGTCTTGCACATATTGAGTCATTTCTAAGCGTTTGTTGCAGTAAGTATGTGCTACCTAATTTAACTCATATAACAGCTGTGTGAGGTAGATAGCATAATTATGATTATTTTTAATAAAAGAACTGAGACTCGGATAAGTTAAATTTTTATTCTAATGTACTAGAATATAAATAAAAATTATAATTATATATTATATTATATATAATATATATATTTTATATATTATAATTATAAATAAAAATTTCACTAGAGTCAATAGTATTAATAGAACTGTATTGAAGCCCCAGGTTTCCAACTCCAAATATTTTCATCAACACTACACCACATTTATCATGCATTGTTTTCACTTCTATTAGTCCAATCAATAGGAAAAAAAAACACCATCTAAGGAACCTTAGATATCAGTATAATTTAATATATTTTATATAATCCATACAATTTCAATCAGAATTGAAAAGGTCAATAGAGCTTAATTAATCTAATATCCCATTCAATGTCCAGATTTCCTCTATAGTATTCCTAACAACAAGACTATGTTATTATCCTTCTGTTTGTATCCCTAACCCCTACAGCAGTCTACACCTGATCCTTATCATTAATGCCTTATAGTGGTTCAAATATGCCATCCTAAAACGTGTATCCAACATTCCTTTCTCTCCCAATTATAGTAGCATAAAGTTTGTCTCCCTCGGCATTCACTGGCAAGCCTTCAAATATTTGAAAACAGCTCCAATGTCACCCTTATAGCTTCTGTCTTCCAAGATAAACATCTTTAGTTGCTTTCTTTGCTCTTCTTCTTATCTGATTTCTGCTTGTACATCAAATATTCTCTAGTTGTGGCCTGGTTTTTTTAAGCAATCTGAAGCTATAAAACACACTATCCCATATGATCACACCATCTGTGAGGCCCTTGTCTTAGGTGTTATTACGAAGTTCTTATTTTACCTTTCTAAAATGAACAACATAACAACATAAATAAAGAAAATTTTCCCTCTGGTAACTAGAAGAGTTAGAATAATTATGATTTCCAGATGAAAGCCGAGGTTCATAATCTTATATATATATTACATAAAATATTATAAATATAAAAATATTTATAAAATTTTTAAATTGTCTGCTCTCTTCCTTCAATCCTTTGCTCTCTTATGCTCCTGTGACTAGTAAACAAAAGGAAATAAGAGACAGTGAACAGATTATATGTGAATGATGTCCCATTTTTTTCCTGACCACTGGTTCAGATGGATAAGCAATGAAATTTAGAGGTTAATATGGATTTTATGAGTCTGGGAGTTGGGAAATACATATTTTCAATAATTAATTATACAATCTTAAAAATAGCTTTCACCATAGATCAACAGCTGATCGGTGGGAGTTGGACATAATGGAGAAAATATGGACTAAAAGAGATTATGAATAGGTATTATAGAGAATCCACATTTTAATTAGGTGAGCTAAGTAAACTCTTAAACAGACCAAAATGTTAGATTCTGGTTGGTTGTGGTTTTCTCTTAAGTCCCAGAAATATGTCAAGTCCCTATTTATAACGAACACCCAAATTCATAAAAAAGGAATACACCCCCTTCCTTACTCAATAGAGGAAATCAACATTGCCATCAGATCATCCATATGCCGTTATTTTGAAATTTTACTCAGACTATAATAGGAAGGGAACTTTCTGTAATACTTCACCTTATTCTTTGCTGTTTATCAGAAATCCAAAATCTTTCTCTGAAAAGAAGATTCAGTCCATATCCCCAACAAATGTATAAAGGCAGGGTCAGTGCCCATGTGTCCCCGAACAGCCTATCTCTGCCACTACTTTCCCAGGGCCCTGGAAAATACATACCTCATGCAAGCACACATAGGCATTCACATGTGTGCACACACGTACACAGTGAAAATGCACCCACATTCAGTTTTACCCTCTGTATTGGACCACATACCCAACACTAACCTTCAGTGTTAGCCTCATATTTTGGGAGATCAAGTTAAATAAACCTACTGCATCATTATTTCTGGCATCCCTGAACTTACATGGGATCAATGATCCCACAATCCTTTAGATTTATTACACTATCTGAATATTTACCTTCAAGGGTTGATTAGCCTAGGTGAAATCTTAAAATCTTTAGCTAAAGACATGCTACATGACATGCATAAAATTTTCAGAGCTCCTTTGTTATGAACCTATACAAGATGAATTAGCAATAATTCTGTGTTAAAGTGGCTGCTTGAATGAACAAAATAGCACACTTTGTATATAGAAGGACTTGTTGAGATCCAGTGATTGCTTAAAGAGAAATTAGTTTGCTGGAATTTTTTGAGGAAACCACTAATATAATATGCCTTTAGAATGCACATATTTCTTATGAGATACCTGTGGCAAAGATCTTCCTGTCATCCTAAACTGGGGGAATTGCTGAAACCAGTGTGCATCATGAAAGGTTAGATACAGCTGAAAATTCAGAGCCAATTGTTTTATCTTGAAAACTAATTTCATTCTTCCATTGCCACATTTAAAAACTAAGACTTATAGACAAATATTCTCAAGTTATTATGAAAAAACATAGTGTAGGAAAATAGAGAAATAAAAACATGCAAGTCAGGACACTATTTCTAATTCTGCTTCTGAAAATATTCAGTGTGCTGAAAAGCTGTGGTTGCTGGGATTCTTCAATGAAGCTGCGTCATTATCATCAACGAGATCTTCAGGATCTATAATCTTAAAGTGCTTTCATATTTCTTTAATATTATAGAGGGAAAAAGTGTAATAATTAGGCAGGAGCTTCATCCTAAGTGTGAAAATGGACAGGTAGTCAAATTAGCATCTACCTGCACTATGGTGACCACAGGATCAATCGTGCATCTGACAATGCTAAGAAATTTCTGTCCCTGAACTGTAATAATAAGCTTTAAAACTTTGAATCCTGAAATTTCGATAACAAAACTGCAATCAAAATTGAATTTAATAAAATTTTGGATTCATTCTAGACAGTAATATTTAGCTTCAGGTGAAGAGTGTGTTGATACTCAGCCTTTCAGTGTTTAGCTGAGTATTTATTTGGTGCTCGTCTACTTTATATATGTCTGCAAATTTAAAAGTCAGTTTTAATTTTTTCTGCTCTGTACCTTCATATCTTATACACATATACGTACATGCAAAGTCTGATGGAAACAAACAGAAATGTATACACAGGAATATGCTATAGGAAAGTGTAAAAAATAAGAAAACAATCGAAGTAAAATCATTACGTAAGATGACAAATCTTCACATGCAAATGAAATAAAATTAATAGTTATAGAAAAAAGACTCATTAGAAAAGAAAAGTGCATTGGTTGTTCTGTTTGCTTCACCCAGATCCCTTCTCCAGCCTTCACTGCTCTGTTCTGTGCTCCAGGATGTGAACTTGGAATGTATCATCCAGGTTCCCCTGCCAACTGCCTTCTAATCAAATTGGGTTACTCTGATGACCTCTGGCAGGAGGTCAGAGAGCAAGAGGAGAGAGAGGAATCCTGGCATTCCTTCCCTATTTCCCTTCTGAGTCTGCATGAGTATAGTTTCTACTAGATAACTCTTCTCCACAGCACTAGCTCTTTCTGCTCTCCGATAATGCAATTTATACCCCTTGTCCCTTCAGGTCTAGGATGGTAACAGCTTTTCGCTGTTTCTTGTCTCTGAGTATTATAGTATCCTTTGTTGGGTTTCTAAATCCTACTCTCACTGAAGTAAGTAGGCCCTTCACCAATGTCTCTATGGTGGGCCCCTGAGTGAGATTTCTGTCTCTCGCAAGGATCCCAGCGGATATAGTAGCTATTAAACTGGGGTACATACTAATATCTCCTTTACAAGAATGACAGGTAACTGCATCTTGTACTGCCCAACAAGCAGAGTGCTTGAGAGGCCTCTTTGGATTTTAGAAGTAGCATTACCACGTTTGTGCACATTCTAACCCACTTATGGGCTAAAATTCTACGAGTTTTTAGAAAAGGAGCAGAACACAAGAGCTCTTTGCAGCAGGTTCAGTGGGTGCTGTAAGCTCCCCTGCTACGTGGGTGTTATGACTCAGGAGATCTAAGTATCTGTGGCTGAGAGTGACGCTGTTCGAAGCCTCTAGCTAATCCCTAGAAGACTATCACAGTTCACCTACTTAATGATGAACAAAGCCACACCCCATACTGCCAAATATTTTTCTCTATTTGAGAAGTTTGGCTTGTTACTGAACTTAGGAGGAGACAAAATTCCTGACCATTGACACTATGTAACCATGTGCTTTGAAGTGTTCATCACTAACTGTGTGCTGAGTTATTGAATCTTAAAATTGTGCATGAAAATTAGCAGGTCATCATAAAATGGAAAGGACTTAGATGAAATTGAAGCTGAACAGGAATGAGAATCACAGGATATTGAATGATCAGGGGACTTAGACCCATATGATCTACTGCTGTTTAGTCACCAAGTCTCCCTCCACCTCATACATATTCCCCAGGGAAATCCTCTAAAGAGAAAGTGCTCAATAATCAGGTGGATTAGGTACATAACCTTTCCTGTGGATGTCTGCCAAGTGACTCTAGTGCTTACCTAGTGGGACCACAAAGAAAATAATCATAGTTGCATGGATTGTAAATATGCATTAGCTAAACAAAATGCGCTACCCTTTAGCAAATCTGATCTGGCTACTGCCACATAGTGTCTGACCTGCAAATACCAGAGGCATTTGAGTGAGCTTCTGATATAGTGCCATTCCATAGGGACATCAGCCAGTCACCTGGTGGTAGGTGATTACATTAGACCTTTACATTATGAGTAAACAGTCATTTGTCTACATAGAAACAGATACACTCTCTAGAAATGGATTTCTTCTCCTGCCTCCATTGCTTCTACAAGTGTCATCATGTGTCACCTTATAGAATGCTTTATTTATTGCTGCAATATCCCTTAGTACATTGCCTTTGACCAAGAAACTAATTTTACAGCAAAAAAAAATTGTCACAGTAGATTCATGTCTCTGAAATTCATGCTTCCCCCATGTCCCATCACCAATAAGCAGCTGGCCTGATAGAATGATGGAATGGCCCCCTCAAGGCTCAGTTTCAGTGTGAGCTGGGACACAGTATTGTTTGAAATTGTGGTGCTGGCCTATCAGATTAAACCATCAGCCAATACATAATGCCATGTTTCCAAAAGCCAGAATCCGTAGGTTCAGGAACCAAGGAATAGATTGAGGTCAAGAAATAGAATTATTTTACCTAATGTCATACTCACAGAATTGTGTTTCCCTTACCCAAAACCTTGTACTTGGTGGCTTTGGTGATTCTGCTTTCTAAGGAAGGCACACTTCTGCCAAGAAATATAGCTATGTTTCAATTAAATTGGGATCTGAAACTACTCCTTCGCTATTTTTAACTCCTAATGGCATTGACCTAACTGGCAACAGAGAGCTTTACTGTACTGGCGTTACTTCACTGTAATGCTGGTTAACAAGGGGACATTGGGAACGTAAGACTAGTTGGGATCCAGGAGATTCTCTGGAGGCTTTTAGCATTTCTGTGTCCCATAAAACAGTCCACGAAGAACTGCAGCCAGCACATAAAGATAGGATCACGAGGGACTTCTGTCCTGTGAAATGAAGATCTGGGTCATCTCGTGAGACAAAAAATCCCGGCCCTGCAGTTTGGTAAAATGTAGCTTGAATGTGGAATGGATGATAGAAAAAGAAAATTATGATGATCAACTTTGGCCTCATGTCCAAGAGCAAAAACAGTTGCAGCTAATTAACATATTTGTGTTAACCGAATATTTCTTTCCTCCCACTCTCCTTGCTATCTTGCATGAAGAGTACTGATGGTGGGTAACACTAAAATTTAGACTCCAGTTGGGAGTACAACTGAATTCCTGACACCTTACCATGATTTAAATCATACTAGGACTGTGGTATCCCTGTGCTAGAGATGCAGTTTTCTTAATCTAAGCAAAAGGCAAGAATGAAGGCTGAATCGGAGTAACGTTCTGGTAGTTTTCTATTTGCTTCCTGGATTTATTTTCTTCTCTTGCCTAACTTGCTCTGTGCTCATGGATGCAGAACCATGCAGCAGACATCATCCAGTTTCCTTTGGAGGCTGAATTCCAGTAGAATGCACTCAGTAGGAGGTTCCCGTAGAGTTCACATTAGATGGAGGAAGGAGAAAGAGGTATTTCTTCCCTGTTTCTCCCCTGTTTCGGTGCTATGCCTCTGCCAGTGGCTGCGTGACCTATCTTTGCAGCTCCAGAACTCATTTGGCTCTGATAACACTATCTTTCCTCTTGTCCTTTCATGAGTTGGTGGTTGGTCTCTTTGTTCCTCAGCATCTCTCTCTATTTTTTTTTTTTAAGCCTAGTTGCATCTCTGTAAACAGACTATTAAGTTCTCTGCAGTTGAACGTCTGAGAGAATCATGATCCCCTCCAGGAGGGGATGTGTTGTATACTAAGAAACAAGTCTAATACAAATTAACTCAAAAAGCTTGAAAGAGAAGCTTTGGGAAAAGGTACAACAGGCAAATAGAACTACAAAGAAAAAGCAAGGGTCACAATATTTATATCAAATACATTTCCTTTGTGGTTGCTAAGAAATATTAAATGAGACATAGACTGTATCAATAAAGATCTCAGTATGCATAAACAACTGTTATATATATTTATTAATTAAATGCCATGCCTGCAAAATTCATAAAGGAAACACTTCGGCACATAGAAACATTTTTAAAAGAAATCTTATTAGGTTCTGTGAATGTCTACTTCCCCATAAACCATTCGCTTAATAGATTTTAGCAGCAATAGTTCTCTTTCTTAAACTTTCCACTGAAATATAATATACATACATTAAATTATGCAAATCATAAATGTGAACCAAGGAATTGGTTCAGAGTAAACACACCCATGAAACTACCAACCTAGGTCAAGAAAGACTAATAGGATATAGAAGGCTCCTCATTCCCCAATCCCATTACTTCCCTTATCCTTCCTCCAAATTGTGACCACCATCTTGTCTTCTAATGGAAAAGAATAATTGAACACTTTTTCAGATTTTATATAAATAGACTAGTACAGAATGTGTGTGTATTTTCTCCTTTTGCTCATGATTATGATTGAGATTCATGTTATTGTGTGTCTTTATCATATATATTTTGGTAGATATATAGTAGTCCAATATATGCATATGCAGTTATTTATTCTTTCCTTTCTTCCTACACATTGTTTTCTGTTTGTGGCTGTTATAAATAATTCTTTTGTGGACATTCTAATAGGTTTCTACTGGTGCATACGTGCACTCATTTCTGATGAATGTATGCCTAGAAATGAAATTCCTGGCTCATGCAGTATATATTCAAATATAGTAGACAACGTGAAACCTGTTTCCAAAGTGGTTGTTTCAGTTGCATCTAAATGGCATTGTAAGAAATTTACAGTTGCTCCAAATCCACATCAACACCTTGAACTGTTTTTTTAAATTTTAGCTGTTCTGTTAGACATGTAGTAGTTTGTCACAATGGATTTAATTATTATTTACTTAGGGACCGATGAGGTTGGCTACCTTTTCAAATGCTTGTTGAATATTTGTATAACCTCTTTAGTAAACTGCTTTTTCAAAATTCTTGCTCATTTTCCTATTGGGTTGCCTTTTTATTGTTGGAGTTTTTATGTAATCTGCATATAAGCAAAAGTCATTTGCGAATTAGATAAATTGCAAATAATCTTCTAGTTTGGCTTTCTTTTGCTGTCTTACTGGTGCTTTTTAAAGGACATCAATGGTTAATTTTAATGTAGTTCAAATTATTAATTTTTTTATGTCTTGCTTAAGAAATCTTTGCCTGCCAAAGTCCTGAAGATATTCTTCTTTGTTATCTTCTAAAATTATTGCTTTACCATTCCCATTTAGATATACCTGAATGAAATGATTTTTGTGAATAATGTGAGTTAAGGGTGGGGTCTAGATTTCTTTTTTCTTACTGAAATCCAGTTGCTAAACACCATTTATTAAAAGGGCCATCCCGTCCATACAGCAATGCCCCTTCGTCACACATCAGACTGTTCTTTTTCAGTATTTTATTCTGTTATACTGGTCTATCTACCCTTGAAGTAATATTTCACTTTCCTCACTACTAGAGTGTATATAATAGGCCTTGATAACTGGGACTGGGACTATTTTGTTCTTTTTCAAGATGTTAGCTATTCTTAGCCTTGTGCATCGTCATCTAAGTTTTAGAAACTATGTGTTAATTTTTGAAAATAAAGAATCCTGGAACTATGATCTGTGTCGTAATAAATAATTTAATTTAGGAGAATTGACTGCCTTTATAACTTTGAGTTTTCAAGCTATGAACACATTAAATCTCTTTATTTATTTAGGTTTCATTCAATTTTCCTCAATAATGCTATAAAGTTCTGTAGAAATTTTGTTTCCACGTTTAGGGCTTTGTGAATAATGATGCTATAAATATTTGTGTACACCCCTCTCCATTCTGGGGATAAAGTCTTAGGAGAAGAATTTAAAATGATAAGAAACTACCAAACTGTTTTCCAAAGTGACTGTATCATTTTGTATCCCTATCAGCAAAGTATGAGAGTTCCATTGTTACACATCCTCATTAACATTTGTTTTTTTTTCTTTAATTTTTAAATTTTAGCCAATTTAATATACATATAGGGGCCTTTCATTGTGGTTTTGATTTAGATTTCTCTAAAAAATAATGATGCTGATCATCTTTTTCCATGTGCTTATTGGACCTTTGTATATCTTTTGGTGAGGCGTTTGCTCAAATCTTTTCCTACTTTTTAATTTAAAAAATTTAAATTTATCTCATATTCTGCTAACGTTTTATATCTTTAGTTTGTAAAACATGAAAAGAGTTAGTTCAGACACACTGGAGGAAACTGCAGTATCTGATAACTTGTGTATCACCAATAACTGTGGCAGCGTTGTGATGGCTGATTAAGAAATCTCAGGAAGAACTAGGAAAAAGTACTTTTGAGCTTTTAGAGAACTTATTTTCCTGGAATGGATTTACCAAAGCTAAGTTGATCATTTGCTCATATCTCAAAGAACAATATCTTCAGGAGATAATTCCAAATATCCTGAAAAATATGTTTATTTCCAAATCTACTTCTGTCCCGTTAAATTTTGCACAACCTCTCGCTTATCTTTTCCGGGAGATTGCTTTGGCTTTCTCTAAATCATTCTCAAGTCAGATCTGGAGCTCCTTGTTCCTGGCTTTCTTGACCTGATAGTATCTGTGAGACTCATGCTTTGAAAAGCAAAGCAAAACAACAGAACCACACAAAGTTCACCAAAAGTCAAAAATTTGAGGAACAATGAACAATATCACGGCAAATATTAGATACCATCCCATTAGTATGCTTCTATTGTTTACTTGCACATCTAATAAAATCGTAACATATGATTCAGAAAACAGAAGGCAGAAATGACTTCTTAAATGTCTTAGACTGAAGATTGGTCAGGTTCTAGGTGGTAGAATGTATCCAATTGTTTTCTCTTTCTTACTCCACTAAGATTGTATCTTTAATGGAAGGAAAGATTTCTTTTTTAATTTTGTAATATTATGGAAATACATACGTTTTGGTTAAGTAAATTGCTTTTGTACCATTTGAGTCAAAGTCATAAGTATGCCCATCCCCCAGATAGTGTTCATTGTACCTGTGAGGTGATTTTTTTTTTTTTTTTTTTTGAGACAGAGTCTCACTCTGTCACCAGGCTAGAGTGCCGTGGCGTCATCCTAGCTACAGCAACCTCAAATTCTTGGGCTCAAGCGATCCTACTGCCTCAGCCTCCCTAGTAGCTGGGACTACAGGCAATGCGCCACCATGCCCGACTAATTTTTCCTATATATTTTTAGTTGTCCAATTAATTTCTTTCTATTTTTAGTAGAGACGGGGTCTCGCTCTTGCTCAGGCTGGTTTCGAACTCCTGAGCTCAAACAATCCGCCCTCCTGGGCCTCCCAGAGAGCTAGGATTACAGGCGCAAGCCACTGCGCCTGACCTAGGTGATATTTTTTAAATGGTAATTTAAAAAGGTAAGAAATAAGCAGTCCTTTTGTACTGCAACAACTGCTTACATCTCCGTTGTAAGTCACAATCCGGAAAGGACTCAGGGCCTCTCCATTGCACAGCAGTGCACTCTATAGTATGCGATAGTGTCTTTTTCTTTTTGAGTTAATAATCTGAATTAAAATGCTGTTCCATGAATCAATATGATACTTAAATCAGCAAATTAAAAATTATCACTGTGTGTTAAAATTCTCTCTGATGACACTTCGCTATGCAGAACACGGTAATTAATTAGAGAAATCAGCTATTCCAAGGTAACTGGGCAGTTACCGTATTTTATCAGACAAATTACCAGTCACCAACAACATTCATCAAGGACTCATTTGGATTTTATTACAGATTGACATTTACTTATTTGCCCATTTTTTAAAACTACAACTGTTGCACGATTGCCCCAGGGTGCAACTGTAGAAAATTAGTGCACTAATCACATTAATTATCATAAACAAAAGGTTATCGAAGAGTAGCATGTAATAGCACAGCATTTTTAAAAGCAAGGTAAACCATCCCTAATAGTACTTTAAATGTATATACCACGTTGAAATTTTCAAGACTCCTTTACATCTGTGATTTTTAACGTTAACACCTCTGCCATAAGAATGCTGTTATACATACCATTTTAGAAATGACGAAGCTGAAGCCTAAAGCCGCCCTGTGACTGACTTAAGATCATGCAGCTAGATTGTTAAAGGCCAAGCCAAGAACCAAATTTCCTGAACTCCCAGCATTCCATTTTCCCTCTATATTCTCTGACTTCCAGAGATCAAAAGTAGAATATCCTTTACCCTCTCTATCTATCCTCCAGTCTGGCAACACTTTCAGTGACCTAAAGATCCACAAGATGCCCTGATCTGCTTGCTCCCTCCCACCTCCACCGCTACCAACGGGGACTAAGCAAACATTGCCTCTTCTCTACACTACCTTCCCTTCCTTCTTGCCACCGTAAAAGTCTATATTATACAGAGAAACCCAAATGACTCTAAAATATAAATGAGATAATGCCATTTTTAGGCTTAAAATGATCTGTGGATTCTCAGTGTATTGGAATAAAATTTAAATGACTTACCATGTCCTATAAACTCCATATAACCTGACCCCCTCTCCAATTTCATCTCCTGTCACTCTCGAACCTCTTGTTACTCTGCTTTTTTTTTTCCTGATTGCTGAGCCTATTGCCAAGATCAAGCCTGCTTCAAGAGTCTTTGTTGTTATATTTTGCTGTTTGGAATGTTCTACAGACTTTTGCTGAACTTCTTTCAAATGCCTACTTTGCAGAGAGACTTCCTTTGATAACTGGACCTAATGCATCCCCTTCTATTTCTCCTTTTCTCTCCTACAGCCTGTCCTCTAGTCAATCCATGTCGCATTCTCTTTTATTTTTATAGCATTTTTGCTTTGCACTCAGAAATTATCAACTCCCACACCTTAGACAATCCATAAGAGCAGGTTCTCGTGCACCTTGCTCACGACCTATAACAGACGCTGAGCATTCTCTACTCCATTGCTTAAGGCCGCTCTGAAATCACCGGCAGTTTCAGTTGACAGTTCCCATACATTCCAAAGAGCTTTCTATCTCAAAACTTCCCTGCCTGAGGGCATTCTCCGGGCAGTCTTCCCGGCAGGCAAGAAAAGCCGGGAAGTTATTGCCTCAAGGTACAACCCTCAATCAGTAAACAAAACCCAAAAATCACTAAATAAAATATATAGCTTCTTCATTCCTCAGGTGGACGGTTATAAGATTTGTTCTACACCTTTCAGAGTCTCCAGCGTGATGGAGGCCTAGTTGTACATGGTAGAAACTAGGGTGTTCGTGTTTGCTTCTTCGACTTTTATTTCTCCATCTTTTTTGTTGTTAAATAAAACAAAAAGGATATTTATAAAAATCACACCCATTTTCAAGCCCCACTGTCTGACTGGATTCTTTATCGACTGTATTCTACTCTTCCCTGCTTTTTGATTTCATCTCCACCGCGCACCCCCCCCCCCCCAACCCTTTGCTTGCTTGTCTTGTCCCTTCTGACGATTTTCCTTCTGTAATTCCTTCTCTGGGCCATATGCGTTTATTTCCCAGGGAGGCTCTTGCTCCCTGTTCTTAAAGATGGCCGTCTCCATACAGCCTTTTGGCCCCCAGGTTTCAATAACTGCCCCTACTCCTTGCCCCGTCAGACCTAGAGATGGTCCTAGTTGCAGAGCATGTACGCTATTATCCCTTCTGGTTTATTTATGTGCTACTCACAACTCTTACATGGCTCTTTTATTTTAAACTGCTCTAGTCAAATTAACCAATTTAAGTGTACTGAACATTTCTCTTAGTACCCTAACTGGTACAGTTTGCACATTTAGATTTTAGTGAATCTTCCAAGAGAGATTTTTATTTCTTTCTTCCTATGACATTTTTTTTTTAATTTATTTCTTGAAATTGGTTTAAATAGTACAGCAAACCCAGTAGTTAGGGGAGAAGAGATTCAGGACTGAGAACCGTAATGCTAGATTGGAAAAGCACCTCCATGGTATGTGTATTGCATCATGCGGAGTTCCATAAATATATTCATGTTATTTTGCTATTCACTAAATCCACAAAAACAACGACTTTTCTTTCTTTATTTCTTCTTCTTTTTTGATTCCTAGAGAAACCACTTTTTCTTTTTTTCCCTGAGATCTCGTCTTTCTTCAGAAGCCTTGTATTTGTCCTAGCTCAAAGCAAACTTCTCTCATGCTTCTCTTTTGGAGACAAAACTCTTCCAAGTAATATGAAAATATTTTTCTTTTACCTACTTTCCTTCATTTTATTTATTGAAGTATTAAATATATAGAGTGAAATACGCACACCTTAAATGTATATACCGGTGTAATACACATCTGAGTCAGGACACGAAGCTCTTCTGTCTTCTGGTCAACTCCCCTCATTCCCCTTCCAGTCAAGGCTCCCCCAGCCTAAGGCAACCAGTGATTTGATCTCTATCCCTATAGGTTAGTTCCACCAGTGCTTGAACTTCATATCCGTGGAACCGTAACATGTGCAATCTGTTGTGTCTGGCTTCTTTCACTTAATATGATGTTTTTGAAATTTATTGATGCTGCTGTGTGCTTGGTCGTTCCTTGTTATCATTGAGTAGTATTTCATTGTATGAATATATACAATGTCTTTATCTTCTGCTGATGGACATTTGGTTAGTTCTCTCTCACTATCTGCTTCTAGCCTTGAATTCTGGGTTAATGTCTAAATATTACTCAGAATTTAACTTTTAAAGAAGTCAATTGCTTTGATCCACAAAAAACAAGAGATTAATTTAATGTTGTTAAACTACTTAACAAAACAATTATAAATGAACATAATTAATAAATAGATGTATTATAAATAAGAACCCAGAAGCGTAATCTCTAGCTTTGGGGAAATAAGAAGTTAAAGGGGTCCCGGTTAACATGCATGATGCCACAATCACACCTCTGCTATCATGGCTCAAAGCCACAGAGTGAAGTTTTATAGGTTGTGTCCCAACAGACCTGGGAAGCACAATCACACTAATGCTTTGCTCTCCATCCCTGAACCCTGCAGTGGGACTGCTTCCTCCAGTTTTCAGCAAATAAGGGATTCCATTTTCTAATTTTATAAAAAATACTTCGGTGGGATTAAATCATGAGCTTGAGGAGCCCATCTACCTGGAGACTATGTCCTTCTCTAAGTCCATCAAGAAAGCTATTTGGGATAGTTGCATGCCATTTCAAAGGGTCTACCCTTATGAAAACAAATGTTTATAATGAATAGCTAATTTTTATAATCTTGAATATATAGTCACATATGGTACCATGCTCTCTCTCTCTAATTCCTGAAATCTTAATGGAAATACAGTAAATTCAAAGTTTTGGGCAAAGTTTTCTGTTCTAAAGAGGTTGTGACATGAATTTCCCTTGAAAGTTTTCCTTTTTTCTTAAAAAAAGCAAAAAATGATCATTTAATTATGGATATATAAAACAAGTATCGGCTAGTTATTCTCAGGAAAAGCATGTGCAAGCTTAAAGAGAATCTTCTTAAGAAGACATACAAGTGGCCAAGGGGTACTTGAAAAAATGTTCAACATCACTAATCATTAGGGAAATGAAAATCAAAACCACAATGAGGTTTCACCTTATATCTGTTATAATGGCTATTATCAAAAAGACAAAAGATAGGCCGGGTGCGGTGGCTCATGCCTGTAATCCTAGCACTCTGGGAGGCCGAGGTGGGTGGATTGTTTGAGCTCAGAAGTTCGAAACCAGCCTGAGCAAGAGCGAGACCCCGTCTCTACTAAAAATAGAAGGAAATTAATTGGACAACTAAAAATCTATAGAAAAAATTAGCCGGGCAGGGTGGCACATGCCTGTAGTCCCAGCTACTCGGGAGGCTGAGGCAGGAGGATCGCTTTAGCCCAGGAGTTTGAGGTTGCTGTGAGCTAGGCTGATGCCATGGCTCCCACTCTAGCCCGGGCAAAAGTGTAAGACTATGTCTCAAAAAAAAAAAAAAAAAAAGAAAAAAAGACAAAAGATAACAAGTGTTGGCAAGGATGTGAAGAAAAGAGAACCCTTGTATACTGTTGGTAGGAATGTAAATTGGTATAACCATATGAAAAACAATAAAGAGGTTCCTCAAAAAATTTAAAATAAAACTACTATGTAATCCAGCAATTCTAT
>CAUYSK010065303.1:0-23833 GCA_963575035.1 Avahi laniger
AAAAATAGAAAGAAATTAATTGGACAGCTAAAAATACATATAGCAAAAATTAGCCGGGCATGGTGGCACATGCCTGTAGTCCCAGCTACTTGGGAGGCTGAGGCAGTAGGATCGCTTGAGCCCAGGAGTTTGAGGTTGCTATGAGCTAGGCTGACGCCATGGCACTCGCCCCGGGCAAGAAAGTGAGACTCTGTCTCAAAAAAAAAAAAAAAAAAAAAAAGACTTAAACTTTGGAAAATTGAATGATTTTCATTAAAAATTTAAAAAAATCAATAATTCAACTTGTTTACAAAAAAATCCTATATTAAGTCAGTTAAAAATAATTTTTCAACTGAATTTATTTTTACATCTGCAGAAAATCAGAGAAATTAACAATAGCACTTTTGAAAACATATATTTATCATCTTAAATAATTTATGTATCAGCTTAACTACAGCTTTATTTTTGACTTTTGTAGTTCAGTCTATATATGTGAAGTTTGTCTGGTCAGAAATTCAAGACCTATATTCTGGGAAATGTATGACATTTTTTAACAATGTGAAGTAACTTCTGACACAGCCATTTTTAATCCATTAATTACAATCCGCACAGCCCATGTCATTATTATGTGAATTGAGCTGAAAGAGCTGACCATTTGCTCATCTGTACAGAGCAGATCATACCCATGTCATTTACTGAGCATTTTATTAAATTATTATGTAATTATTGCAAACCTATGACATTAAAATGAATGAGTTTTGGGTGGGAAAACAATTATGAAAATTTCCAGTGCTTGGATCCTACTGTGATTTAGATTTCTGGATAAATAATATTTTTTAAATTCGTATTTTTAGTCAATTATTAAGAAAAGGAATCCTGTTCTAGTATTCTCTTTAATAAATTTTTGTCAAACCTTGGAACATCATTGGTCTTCTAATGCTTATTATGAAAATATTCTGGTAACAGATCTATCATTATTCTTGAGGGTATATGAATCAATGTTCTTGCTCTTTCTATATAAAATATATCACTTTTTGAATAATGAACATTGGGATCAATTTTTTATAATAGTTGTATTATTTTATTTCTTATCATATTACATTGGATGAAAACTCGAGATTAATGCAATAGTAGACATGTTTCTTAATATTAAATGAGAATGGCAATAGATATGCTTATGACATGTGAAAAAATCTTTCTGTTCATATTTTATTAATGATTTTTATTAATGTCATATATTTAATGTCATTGAACTTTTATCATCTATTAGATAATTATACCTTTTTCCCTTTGATCTATGATGAAACAAATTGTATTAATACATTGAAATATTAAAAGACTGATCACATTACCTTTTATGAGACTACTAAGAAAAAATTCCTACTTTATGCATTGGTGGATTTGTTTTGCTACTTTTTTATAAATATATTTTTAGGCTAAGCTGATCCCTTTAATGTTTTTGTGCTATTTTTATGAAATTTTAGTTGCAGGAGTTTCCTAATTTCATGAAATGATTTAGCAATTTTGTATCACTAGAACAGTTTTAAAATATATTTTTTAAAATGGTCATTCTTGACAATTTTTTAAGAATTTATGTTAAAAATTCTGATCTTGGTATTTTCTATTTGAAATAATTATTAGACAAATTTCTCTATTATTTCCAAAGGTATATGTCTAGTTTTATTCTCACTTATTCTATAAAACCTACTGATTTTTATATTTTGCTAAAAATCTTCCATTTTTTTCTGATTTTTTGAATACTTTCTGAAATATATATAGTAAGTAGTCCAACTGTAATTCTATAAAATTTTGGTTTTAAATTTATACATTTACTTTTATTCTTTCCCTCAAAGTGGCTAGGATTATAAAAGTTTTAATAATTATGTTATTCTTAGAATTCTATTTATTTTTAATTCTGCTATTTAATTTACTAATTTTTACTTATATCTCTGCTATTTCCTTTTTCCTATTTTCATTTGACATGATTTGTTTTATTGCATAATTTCTCTTCTATGAATGCTTAATTCTGGCTCTAATTTTCATTAGTTAAGTCGAGTCTTAGAGTATTTTGTTATAAAAGTATGTTGTGACATACTTTCATTCATGCTTAAAAATTCCTTTACTAGTCCCCTGCCACCACAGCTCCTTCAAAAAGAACAAGCTGCTTAGTATTCATTTGTTCAGTTATATTTTACACTTCAGAGCTCTTTGGTTTGGTCTAGCATTACGTAAGACTTAATGTGTGTACAAATGGTCTTACTTCAATGTATTTCCACCTGATGATTTATTTTCTTTTTTTAATTCTATTTTCTTATTTCAGAATATTACAGGGGTACAAATGTTTAGGTTACATATATTGCCTTTGCCCCCTGCCCTACGCAGACCTACAAGCGTGTCCATCCCTAAATAGTGCACACCGCACCCATTAAGTGTGAATATACCCATCCCCTCCGCCCTACTCCCGCCTCTCCAATATGAAAGGCATGAAACTCTAAGGATTCTAGAAGAAAATGTTGGAAAAACTCTTATAGACATCAGCCTAGGGAAAGAATTTATGAAGATGACCCCAAAGGTAATCATAGCAACAAACAAAAATAAATAATTGGGACCTGATCAAATTAAAAAGCTTTTGCACAGCCAAGGAAACTATCATAAGAGCAAATAGACAACTTACAGAATGATGATTTATTTTCAATTAATCATCTTTAACACACAGTGAAGTCTTTACTTAAAAAAACATCTTAATGCCTAAAATTCTTTATTTTTCCATTATATCTTTAAGTGTTCTTTATACCCAATTCTCTGTATTCTCTTCTCTTCTCCAACAAAATTATCTCTTACATTTTTCCTACACGACACTGGTTTAGTCATCCACACCATTCATGATAACTTTAATTCTAATACTGTATGTTGTTTCTATATTTGTGGATCTGATTTTTTTTTTGTTTTTCTCCTCATCTGGACAATTAATACTTCAATGTATTGTTTTACTAATGTTTCTACTTTTTTTTCTCCTCACCCACCAAACACATGTTTTATGTTTTCTTGAAATTTTTAGTAACAAAAGGCAAGATATTTCTAATATACATTTCTCTTCTTCATAATCTTTTTCCCCATAGTAAGACCTTATCTTTGAATGCTATTGTAATTTTTTATTTTATGTTACCTAGTTTCTGTGTCATTGTTGGAGAAGAGAGTTATGTATCCACTTATTCTTGAGTGAAGTAAAAGAATTACAAGCCTAGTAGGAGAACTGCAAGATCAGCAGCAAGGTAAGAGTATATTTCTGTTCCTTGGTTGCTATCAAAATTTTTTTCGATTTTAAGCTTACATGGCTGGAAAATATAAATACACTTTTTTTATGTCAGTGATTATTGTCATTGCAAAAAAAGCAAAAGCTTTTTCAGGATGAAGTTCTCTTCCTTGGATCTTTTAAGTCATTCATAAACTTAAAAATAATTTGGGGCACACAAATATAATTCTTTTGATTGAAATATGATGCATTTATGATTGAAATATGATGTTATGAAGATGAAATGGGTAGAGCTATAAACTTTCTTAACTCACATTCTATATATCAATACATACTAAAGTTCTCAATTTGAATTAATGCACCCATTTGTGGCATGCATTGCTCTGTGTAAATTTGTGACTTGTATTAGGCAAATCCCAAATTGCTTATGGACAAATACTTGGATGTGGTCTTTTATATGCCAAACAAAAGATAATCTCACAAATGTTCACAAATATGTTACTGCACACAAGAAAAATAAAATTTAAAATATATAATTTTAAATGTATTAAAATATAATTTTAAAATATGAAAAAGGAACAAAAAACAAGTATTATACTTGCTCTCTCAACCACATTCTAAATGTCTAGCAGAGCTATTAGATCCAAGAATGAACAAAGTTAGCTAGACTCTTTTTGGTACTGTTAGTATCTTTGTTCTTTTTTGATGCAACTTTGCAACTCTGAGTTTGTTTTAACTGACTCTTAATATTTGTATGGTCTGATGTCCAATATCTGTTTTGTATCCCTGTCTTTCTGTCCAGTCCCTATTCTGCTTTGTCCAATCATTGCTAATATTAAAAACCTTGACTCAGTATAAATTACTGTTTCTGCATTTGGGGCTTTAAAATATAATGACTTGCATTCTGATTTGTTCACGAATGTCTAGACTTTATATAGATGCTTTGCTGCAAGTGTCATTTACAAATATTTTAAGATTCAGTTCATGAGTTTTTCTTTCTTACTATTTTAAAATAGTATTTACTATTTACTATTTTTCATCACCCAGGTAGATTTGTCCAATATATCTTTAGGGCCGCCATTATATTATTTATAACAAACTTACTTGTATGTATTCTCTTCAATTAGAATATAGTGTTTTTGTGGGTAGAGTTTACATCTTATTCATCTTTGCATAATCAGTACTTAGCATGCCAATGAAGACTTCTAAATGGACTAGACCATTTTACAAAACGCATGCTCTAGGCTCTCCGCTTTATAATCTAGAACCTATTACTGTTTGTGGAAATGATATTCACAGCAGAGTTCTGGGTCAAGTCCCTATTCTGTTACTTAATGGTAACAGGTCTTCAGGCAAGCTAATGTTCATAAAATAGAGTTAAAACTTTTACATACCTCATGCAGTTGAGAATTAAATGAGTTATAGCATGTAAACCAAATAGTAAGTGCTGAGTAAATGTTAACCATGATTATTCAGCTGTGTCAGTAAGGTAGTAAGTAGTAACAGCATTAGTAGTAGCAGAATTACTTTGCAGTAAGTTGTCATCAGAGTGGAATTTAATATTTTGCTTGTTGATGACCCAAATCTAGTAATTAACATTAAGCAGGGTTTATAAAAAGATCAGTGGTAGATTTATATGACACAGCCATAAGGAAGATTTGAAACTCCTAGTGCTTTGTAGTGCTAAAACTCAACAGCTCATTAAAGCATATTAGCAAGTCCACATGTTTCTAAGGAAACTATCGTGATCTGGATGTCTATTACTCTATCAACGTTTACAACTCTATTTAGTGCATCTCTCTAGGCTATCATTTTATCTTTAAATCTCCCATACTGGGTGCAATGTTGGCAGATAGACACTAAATAACTACATTTAGGGAGAAGAAAAACAGAAAACAAAAAAATAATTTTGTAAAACAACGGCTTGCTTATTGAAAACTCAACTTATTCACAACAAAAATATACTTAAATTGGTAAAATTTGTGGTTCTAATGTAATTTGCTTTATATTATTATAATAGAGATAATGTTTCTCAGACTGCCTTTATTGTTGTTTTCTTTACTTGGCTGTTCTTAATGTTCCTATGCATTTCATGAAGAATAGAGTATTGAGAACAAAAATGTAAAAAGAGGACCTACCAATTTATTTGCTTTTTAAGTTTTATTTTATTTTTAATTGATATATAATAATTGCACATACTAATGGAGTACAGAGTGATGTTTCCATACATGTATATATTGTATAATGATCAAATCAGGGTATTTAGCTTATGCATTACCTCAAATATTTATCATTACTTTGTGGGCAAACATTCAAAATTTTCTCTTCTAGTCATTTTGAAATATGCAATGCGATATTGTCACCCTACTGTGCAATAAAACATCAGAACTTTCTCTTTTTATCTAACTATAATTTCATATCCATTGATCAACCTCTTCCCATTTCCTCCCTTACCCTACCCTACCCAGCCTCTGGTAACCACTATTTTACTCTCTTCTTCTGTGAAATAGACTTTTTCAGCTTCTGCAAATGAGTGACATCATGTGGTATTTGTCTTTTCGTGCCTGGCTTATTGCACTTAACATAATGTTCTCTAGTTCCATCCATGTTGCTGCCAATGAGAGGATTTCATTCCATATATACACATATATATGTATATATATATATATATATATATATATAAAGTGTATACATACCACATTTTCTTTATCCATTCGTCTGTCGATGGATACTTAATTTGGTTCATTATCTTGGTTATTGTGAATAATGCTGCAATAAACAATGGAGTGCAGATATCTCTTTGATATAATGATTTCATGTCCTTTGGATGTACCCAGTAGTGGTATTGCTGAGTCATATAGTTGTTCTATTTTTAATTTTTTTGAGGAACCTCCATAATATTTTCCATATGGCTGTACTAATTCCTACAAGCAGTGAATAAGAGTTCCCTTTTCTCTGAATCCTCACCACCATTTGTTATTTTTTTTGTTTCTTGAATAACAGTCATTTTAACTAGGATGAGGAAATATCGTTGACTTTGATTTTCATTTCTCTGATGATTAGTAATGTTGAGCATTTTTTCATATACTTGTTGGCCATTTATATGGCACCAACTTAAACTTTACTTTTCACCAAAATGATTTTTTAATTATTTTAAAATTTTCTGTAAAAATAAAGTAGAAATGTGTTTAATCATGAGAATTTGGCAAAAGATAAATCTTGCATTGCAATATTATAAAGATACATATTATTCAATAAAATACCTTAAGAAAATAGCATTGAATGCATATGAAAATGAGAAATTAAATTTTAAACATTAGTATAGCTATTAAAGAACAGAGTGTGATTGGATAAGAAAACATAAATTATAATAAAGCCACTCTTTCATAATCTGTTTCGGCTTTTTACTCTCCCTTATTAAAATTTTTTTATTGAAATGCAAAGTAACAGAAGTAAGAAAATGGTGATGTTGATATACACACTATTGTATTTTTCGGGGGCTAAAATATGGATACCCCAAAGTAGGATGACTTTAAAACTAAAGGAGCAGCCTCAAGGTCTCTCTGACCTTTCTCCACCCTTCTGTCTCTTGATTCTCTCTTTTTCCCAAAGCACAAGGTGGGGATTTTCCTGAAGTTCTCTTATTTGATTAAGGGAAGTTCTCCAGAAGTAATGCAATTGCCTTAGACCCCCTCGCTGGAATCTACATTAAGCAGAGAAAGGTATTACAACTCCTATTGCAGGAGAGAAGACTCTAAACGTCTCCATGCGCAGGACTGTTAGGAAGGGACCCAATCTGCAGGTGGCATATATAAACCAGGAGGGCAGTTCCTAGAGGCAGAAAAGTGGGGAAGGGACAGCAGGAAAACACAGGGAACAACCACAAAGAGCAGGAACTTGAGGTTTTGAGGCATACACACCTGTGAAGCTGCAACTTTGTTATAAGGACACCTGTCAATCACGTGTATCAATCATTTGGTAACATCCCACACATCTGGTAAGCCCGCCCCCAGACCAGGCCAATAAAAGGAAACCACCTGGGCGTCCTCATCTTCTTTTTCCACTTGTAGAGACTGATCCATTCCTCTCTAGAATGTACTCTCACTTTGCATAGCTCCCTTCTTTTCTGCAATGAAAGCTGTTTGTGTGGAATTCCTTTCTGTCTGTGGTCACTCTGTCACACGGGTCCTGCTTGTGAATTTTCCAAGCAAGGAGCCAAAGAACCAGGACAAGAGTCTGCCAAGAGGCCAGACCTGACATTTGGTGCCAAAATCCGGGAGCCTCTCTCTTTTGAAGGTCAGGTGACAGAGTATGTGTATTTTCTAGAGGTTGCCTTGTTAAATCATCTTTGTGTCTTCTTGTTTTCCCGAGTCTGGTGAGATGTGCTGAGTGGTGTGAAGATGGTGCAAACTCTGATGTTCCTGTCCCTTTTGTGACAACACTCAGGAAACAGCATTTTGTAAATCCAATTCTGCTACGTGTCAGCCCAGGTCTTATGGAACTCCCCTCACCCTCAGTCAAGGGGCTGCCTGCTCTCTGTGGAGAGTGATTTGTCCTCAGGCAGAGGAAGTAGTGAAGCAGTTGAGGGGATACCCTGACAGGAAAACTTCTTGACCCCATAGCGAGACCCCATAGTAACATAAGAGTTCTCCCTCACCCCTATAATTCTTTCTTTTTCTAACTAAAACTTAGTTTTCTAGGACTATGTCCCATGATATCCCATGTTGTTTCAGACATAGAGAACCAAGGGTAGAACGACTCTCACCATCTGCCACATGGTCACGGGTGGCGGCAGTTTTCACGGGGTCTCTGAAACCAGGGGAGGGTTCCAACCATGGGGGTGGGATGTGGTGTCCCCACGGTGAAGTACCGCCCAAGAGAGGGACGCCTGAATGGGTGGTGGTCAATGCAATGGGACGGGGGATGCCTGGTCTCTTGGGCAGTCAAAACGGAGGTTTGGGGCATGGCCTAAGTAAGCAAGCCCCGCCTCGACATGGAGAGGTTTCAGGACACAGCCTACCTAAGCGAGCTCTGAGCCAATCTGCCGACACGGGGAAGCCTGGTCTGATGGGTGATATACTCTTGGTCTGTTCTGTTCTCTTCCCATAGAGACAAAGGGACAGGAAACTACCTCGTGTTACCTGTGTGTGCAAAATAATCCACAAGGGGGAGCTCACCCGCCTCCGCGGCTAGAGCTGATGCAGTAGCAAGGCCGGTATTGGGGAGGAAGTTGATGTTTTGAGGCATACACCTGTGGAGCTTCAACTTTGTTATAAGAACACCTGTCAATCATGTATATCAATCAGTTGGTAATATCCCACACCTCCTGTAAGCCCTCCCCTGGACCAGGCCAATAAAAGGAAACCACATGGGCGTCCTCGACATCTTTCTCTGTTCATGGAGACTGACCAGTTTGGCTCCAAGCAAGGAGCCAAAGAATCAGGCAACAGTCTACCAAGAGGCTGGACCTGACAGGACACCATGCCCAGACAGACTTTTCACTTACTGCTTTAGCTATTCTTTCACGGCTGTGATCTGGGAGACTTTATAATGAGATGACTTTTGCTTGCCATGTGCTTCCTCTCCCCTCCCCTTCCCATGACTCCTATCAGCACCTCTCCACCTCCCCATCGGGGACCCCTCTTTCTTTCTGTAGCTCAGGGTGCTACTTAAGCTTCTGTCATCTGGCCCTTCTTTGAATTTCTTATTCTTTGTGGCTCCTGTGTGCTTGAATGTTAATAAATTCATATGCCTTTTTCCCTGTTAATCTATTGTCAGTTTGATTTATAAATTCAAATTTTATAATCTTTGGGGGCTAGAAAGAAAATCCTTCCACCCATACATATTAAATGCTGAGAACATATGAGAATATCAATTTAAAGGTGAAACATAAGTGTATACCAGTGCAATTAAAACTTTATAGAGAAAACATTCATTTACCCATATAATATTTTGTATTTATTTCTATCATTGTTTTAAACTGTCATAAATAAGTTCTAAGTAGATATGTCAGATTGGCAATCTGTTCTCAGTTCTTGGTGTGCTCTTGGCTGAAGAAAGACTAGACACACTGATAGCAAAACCAGCATGAAAGGAAGTTTATTGAGGAAGAGCAAGAGAGGTTTGCCACTACAATGAATGGGCCTCCGTTGTAACAAGAGGTCCTGGTTATGGTCTGGGATCCTGTTTTACATTGCCTGTGTTGAGCCCTCCTGTGGTTCAAATATCACCATTGAACCACTTTGAATGATAATTGGTTTTAGGTTACTCTAGGTCATTTTCCAGACCTATTGTGCCTGGATTGTCTGGCCAGAGGGCTGGAGAATTCCTTGCATTCTTTTACAGATTGGTAGGTTGTTCCTCCTTCCCCAAGGTGTGACAATTGCTTGAGGCAGGATTAAGGTGGGCAGCTTCAAGGTAGGATGCTCACTTTTATCCCTAGGTGAGGTGGAGGTCCCTCACTATCTACTTAACAGATAGTTGAGAGTTAATTGAATTATATATCTCTAGAAAAATATTTGACCTTATGTTTGCAATAACATTTTTGATTTATGAATCTGTATTAGTCTACCAGGGCTGTCGTAACAGAATACTATAAAACTGAGTGGCTTAAAAACACCAGAAATTTATATTCTCACAGTTCTGGAGGCTGGAAGTCCAAGATGAGGGTCCCAGCAGGGTTGGTTTCTGGTGTGGCCTCTCTCTTTAGCTTGCCTTCATGTTACATTTCCTTGTGTGCACACATCCTTCCTCTTTTAATAAGAACACTGTTATAAACCAACTAGGGTGCCTAAACAGGGTCTTTCTTTATTTTTAAAGAATTTATTCGCCATTCTTCTTTGAAAGTTCATTTATCTGCAAACGAGACAGTTCGGTTTCCTCTTTCGCAAAAGCACAGAAAAGCCAATTGAGATTACTTTGGGGGGAAGAGACAATGGAGAAGACCCTTTAGAATGCACCCAAATCAAAATTAGGATCCAAACAAAAGCTTTGTTGGGAAAAGAACCAACAGCTCAGAATAAACCAAGGACCACCAACTATCTCTTTTTCTCACATTCCAGACAAATGGTATCACCATGCAAAAATTCACCAGACAAGCGGTACAAAAACTCACAATCAGATATAGATAAGTTTGATTTCAGGGCAATAAGGGAAATGAAAAGGTTGAGGACTATATTTGCTGCATTATTTTGCTCTGGATAAAGTTGAATAAGGATATTGTACAGAGTAAAAATTTGGAATAGTTTCTATAGGAAATGTGAAAAAGACTGATATGTGCAAGTAAAAATGTAATCAATTGGCCTTGGTATTAGTGGTGATATTTAGAAAGCATCAAGTTATAATTGTGCCATTCAGTACTATTACATATTAATAATTATCCTTTTGGTAGGCTAGAAGAAGAGAAATACCATTTTAGGAAACCAAACATGAGATAAAGATTCTATGGAATTTTTCTCGAGTTAATCTCATTTATTTGTGAAAGAAATGGGTCACTAAAATGTTTATCAGTAAACACTTAGGAAGGAAATCATGTCTATTTTTTTAAAGGATATATGATAGCAAGAGTGTATCAAGGATCACACAAGCTTCAATAAAATTAGAGTAAAACCAGTTTTTTTGTTTTGCAAAATTTAAATTAGTTCAAAGCTTCTTAGAATTAAAAATCAATTTTAATTGTATGTCTTCCAAAACTGGAAAGATTGTATTCACCCCTTGCAGATGCAAATCCTCTTAAAATAGCCCTCTTGGTAAAGAATAGAAAGACTTTAAATTAGGAATTCTTAGGAGGAAATAAAAATTTAATGATATACAATAGATACAATATTGTTCTTTATTTACTTATTTTTTGTATTATGAAATATCAGCATGATATAGTTTTAAAGTTGGATTTAGCATGAGAAGATTTGCACTCAAATTATGGCTCTGCACCAATTGTATTTTTTATTTACAGCCATTTCAATAGTTGCAATTGACTTTTGCACGGCTGTATCCTTCATTATACCATAGCTGGGACAGTGGGTTTCTGTTTTGTTTTGTTTTTGTTTTTTATCTCTGTTCGAATGAGTTACAGTATGAAGTAATAGGTAAGCAAAGTGTTTGAAACATAGCTGGTACTAAATAAATGGCATTTATTATTGTTATTGTTTTTATATTCATTTTTCTATCAACTTCTAAGGTATCTTTATACCCATCTGTATCTCTAATGTTTTAAATTTAGCCAGAGTTTTGTTCCTATAAAAAAAAAACACCTGTACTTGTTATCCCCTTTGTCCTCTAATTTGATTTATGAAATAGTCCATATACAATATTTGTAAGATCCATTCAACTAATCAGTTAATATGGAAATGCATGAATTTCCTCTTACGAAAACCACAACCTGTATTTTGCAGCCAGAAAGTCAAGAGAATCAAGTTTTACAAACAAGGAGAGTGGTATTAGAGCAAATATAATGATATTACAGAAATTTCACCTCTTTAGCAAATGCTTCAAAGCCTTTCCAAACTATGCACAAGCTTTTCTTTCCTCAGAACAAACGAATTAAAATTAAATGAAAAAACCAACCTAAAAAAACTTTTACTTTTCATATAGAGTTCTTATACTTAATAAGGAATTTATTACATTACTTTATATGTGAAGCCCCTTGCCTAAAATCAGCCTAATTTTCTTCTTGAAAGGATAGTATATTCATGATCTTTAACTTGATTTTCTTAGCTGCAAAAATATTAAGATGCCTACAAAATATTCTCTCTATATCATATCAAAACATAAAATACCACACACACATACACATACATATCCCACTTTAGAATTATGCTTATTAAATTCCATTCCTGAAGCATGATATAGTTGAAAGTTATGTTATAGCACTGTTGCAATTACAATTTGTGTTTAAACCACAACATGGAAATTTACAATAGTTTGTATAAATGGTTATATGGCTGCTAGTGCAGTTTATCCTCTAGTTAGTGGTTCTTGCAAAAGCTAGAGGATACCCTACCTTCCTCCCCCAAAAATAAGAGCAAAAGCAACAACAGCAAAAACTGGTAAGTGGCTATGGACTGAATAACAATGTCAATCTCATTTATTTACGAATGGAATCTACCCATGGTATATTGTTATGGATATTTAAGAAGATCTGTTATTACACTACCACTGCACAGAGTGGGTGTACCAATTCAAAGCAAAACCTCTCTGCTGATTCTGTATTGTTATATGTGGAATGGCTAGTATAAACAAAGTAGGAACAAAGTATTAATCAAACACCAGGGAGCTCACCCCATGTGAGATCCCCTGAAGATTTTGAAAGTATTTTCAGTAGAGCAATTCTAATGCCTCTGGCAGTCAAAGGGTTTTAGTATGTTAAACTCAACTGCAATTTTTATTGAGTGAGAGGAGGGATGCTTTGGAATACTTAATGTAGCAATATGTAGCTGCTAAAAAGGTATGGATTCTGTTGTTCATTCCTACATTTATTTTACGTGACAAAATCCTACATATATCCTAGTGTTTTAAAGTCATAAAACCCAAAGAGCATCTGTTTTTTGATAGTTAGGAACTGAATATTTATAAACAGAACCAAAAATAAAACACAACCAAAAGATGACATAAATTCAAATTATTTTGTAGTAAATTGGCCTTGAACTCGATGCAATGTTGGGTAACCATAACAGTGATTAGATTTATTTTTCCTTCTATCACCTAATCCCTATTGAATTCCTTGAAACAACGCATCTCATTTTAATAACATTAACCATTTCTACTCAACTAGAATATATATTTTTCAAAATACGCTGATTATCAGCTGATAATGAAATACAATCAGAGCTGCCTGAACTTGAACATATCTGCATTGAATTTGAAGCATTACAGGCAATTAAAATAATTTACTTAAAGAGAAGCTGGGAATATATTAATAATAAACAAACAATAAACAAACCAGTAGTATTCTCTACCAAACTTTTCTTATACTTGACTATCATTTCTCCATTTTAACCTAGTTTAGGGTATAAAGATTGGGTGAAGAGAAGAAATGGGAAGAAACGGGAACACAAAAAGAGAAAATTTCTCATTTACAGAGAAAGCAATTACAATTGATGAAAATGTACCACAGTTAAATTGTCTACCAATTTATTTCTTCCCAAGCCCTGCTTCTGAAAACTCTTCTATATAAATATGTTGAAAATTTTAAAAAAATTGTGTCATATACAGAATATGTAACAAAGATAATAGATATATTTATTATGTAATATTGTGTCTATATATATAAAATAAGTAAAATTCCTGAGACTAATATGAACATTTAAAAGATATGTAACTCTTTTAATTACAGTAACACCTGCTTTAATTGAAATGATAGTAGAAAATTGTGCTAGTACAGAATATGAAGTGATTTGTTATGTTTTATTGTCTATAAATACTGCATTTAACTCTGCAGCTATAGCTAAGTTATTAATGTTTTACAAGTTGAGTCTAAAATTATAAAACACATAAGTAGAATTTGCAACATTATGTTTGCATGACTTTTCACAGATCCAGATGGTGTGATCAGTCCTATGAAATGAAAATAAAATCCAAATAACTAAATGGACCCCATTAGATAAGAAGACTCCATAATAATATTTTTTAATTTTTAATTTTTTTAATTTTTAATTATTATGGGTATATAATTGTTGTGTATATTTATAGGGTATATATGATGTTTTGATACAGGCATGCAATGTGTATTAATCCACTCAGGATCATAGGGGTATTCATCACCTCAAGCATTTATCATTCTTTGTGTTAAGAACATCCCAACTCTACGCTTTTAGTTATTTTAAAGTATACCAATTTTTAAAACTAGGTTTCCTAGCTAAGAGGAGATAGAGGTTTGTTGTGCTCAGTACATTCCTTTCTTTGTTAACTTTTACCAAATCCCTTCCTAATCATTGAACAGAAAGCAGCCCTGAAAAAAACAAGGAACAAAAGACGCATTCCTTTACTAACATCAACCAATCACTGGACTTGGACACACTGGACTCCCCTCCCTTTTTGCTATTTGAACTGAACAGTTAGCCAGCTTCACAATGTGGATGCCTTCCTGGTAAGTGACAATGGACCAGGACCTGGTTCTGGCTGGATTGCTGAGGTTATGCACAAAGCACTTTTGTGTCCTCTACTTTACTTTTTGAAGTGTGGAGCCTATTTGTAACGCATTTTAATGTTTAGTTCCCACTTCAAAGTGAACATGGGGTATATTTAACATAACATATTTCCTTAGTATTCATGCATGAACCCCCCCTTGTGAATATTCATAGCTCCTCCTGGAAGCTGTTGAATATTTATGTTTAGCCAACCTGTTCAACATATAGGTCCTGCCCCAATTTTCCTCCTTAGGAGTACCTGATTTCTTCAAGTAGGAACTCTTTTAAAGAAATAAAGCTCCCCTTTCCAAACTTCTAGATTACATGATTTTTATGATCTACAGTCCCAAAGAAATGAAATGGGATTGAGACCAAGTGATTAAACCATGATGGTACTACAAAGAATGTCTCAAATTAATCTTTTAATTTTTATGTAATTTATTTTACCTCTTCTAGACCACACAGAATTTAGACTATTTCTTGAATTTTGTGTCCCTTTTTCATTCTAAATACAGTGGTCGTTGTTTCCATAAAGATTGACATTTATTTCCCATAATACAAACTTTTAATATTGTAGTTCTTGTTAAATGCCATTCAATATTTTTTAAAAGATATTCCTAAATTAAAGTTTTCTTATTACTGAAGGGTTAAAAGACTTATCTCTACCAGGAGATACATACATTCCTCCCCATTGACAGGACATGTTTGTACTCATTTTACAGATGCTTTTATACTCATTTTACTGGGAATGCCAAAACTTGATGTATTTTTTGACCTTATCGATACATAATAAACAAAAACATAAATATTGTATGTGTGCATTGCTAAACATATCAGTATATTTTATGTTTTTACATACAAAAATATTTTATTTTGCCCCAAGATGTGACTTCTGATGCAAAAGCAGATGAGTTATTCTTACTTCTGTTGTATTGCAGGTAATCTGGCTTTGCTTCTGGATACTTTTAGAAACTTTTAGCCTCCTTAGTGTTCTGAGCTTTGACCTGGTTATATTTAAGAGTGGATCTTTAACATTTTTCTGCTTCTTTCATTCCAAGGAAACTTTCAATATAAAGACATGCTTTTTTCTTTTCGCTCAGGAAACTTTTCTTGTATTGTTGCTGTAATGGAACTCATCAGTCTTTTCTCCGTATTTTATTTTTTCTTTCTTTGTGTTTTTAAATTCTTCATAATTTTTACTCTAAACCTTTGGATATTTCTTTGTCTTCAAGATCACTGAAGGCCAATTGGTAGGTGTTTGTTTTAGTCACAGGACCACCAGGATTCAAAAACGTGGCTGCTTTTTATAAGCTGTACCGTCTCAGGAAAGTTATTCAAACTCACTTGTCTCAGTGTCCCCATCTCTGAACTAGAAATGGTGACAGAACCATTTTTATGGACTTGTTGTGAAAATGGGTTAATTAAGAATATATCAAATTTATAGAAGAGTTCCTAGTCTATCATAACCACTAAAAAATTATCTATTTATTTTTTCAAGGAGTTTGATTTTAGCCTTGGCAATATATTATTCAGTTTATTCATTGATTTTTTTTATTTCAAACATTGAATAATTATACTTGCTCTCTTTGCTCTTTATTATAGCTAAGTCTGTTTTTCAATGTGTATTTTTGCCTACCCATCCTCTCCACAGAAATTCATTGAAATATGCTGTTGTTATTATTGTATTTTTAATGTTCTCTTCCTGCATTGTTTGGTATCAACATGATCTCTTTTTTTTTTTCATGTTTTTGTTATTCCATATATATCTGGTAATCATTGTTTTTTGGTTCATTCTTACAAAAAAGACCATGTTGTTTAAATAAGGAGTTAATACAGGTTTACTTCTCAGTTTGTGGGTCTGTTTCCGTAAGAGGTCTCTTCCCTAGTGAGGAAGGCTGATAACAGGCACCACCACATGAGAGGATGGGCATGGGGTGGGAGGCTTCCCTGCAGAGAGAGCCTGGACATAGCACAATTGCCAAAGTAAGGGAGATTTTGCTCTGACTATATTACTTCAGTAAATTTCATTACTAGGCAAAAATGGTGTTCTATTATATTTTAAATATTCCCAAAGGAAGCTATGATTTCTTTCTTTTGGGCCCACATTTGGAGCTTCACATGGCATATCTGCCATTAATTTAAGGAGTGGATCTTAGTTTTAAATCCACCTGCAACCCTCGCTGCCTATGTTTCGCATGTAGGGCAAGGGGATGAAAGGAGGAAATGCAGGCTGGCTAAGATATTTTAATTAAAGTTCTGTAGTAAATTACTTACAAAATTTCTTCTCATCTTTTGCACTTTGGATTTATTGACCCCCAAACATAGAACTTGTCTGAGGTCACTGGGGAAGGAACCTTTATCTCTGACGTTCACAAGTGCTGGTTGCTTTCTTGTTTCATCTTCCTAAGGCCAAATCCAGTTTATTGTTAAATAATCAGGAAATAAACTATCACAACTGCTGTATACTTTTGTTTGTTTTTCAGCATGTTACATTTGCATCTTTTAATTTTCTTTAAATATAGCAGCTCCTCGTTATCTAAGGATAATCAATTTCAGGAAAAAAGTCACTTAAAGTAAATCCACTTAAAGCAAAGAGTAATATTTTATATAAAGAGAGGACACAATAAGGTACATTTGGGAGATTGGCTTAAAATAAAAAAAAATTAATTTTGTCAAGATCCTTGGTAAATTTTTTCTTCGTGTGTGATTAATTGTTTTGATACTGACATGTTTTATATTAGCTTTGCATTAGATTCCAGCAGTTGCAATCTCTAATATCACCTCCATTGCTTTCAAGAAATCCTTCATGTATCTTAACCATTTCAATTCTGATTGTTGAAAATGTGCATTATGTTTATATTGGATTTCAGGTTGTTTGCAATATAGGATCTGGAAGAAGAAAATAGCTGAGAAAATTGTGATATGTAGAACAAAGAATAGCTAATATTAAATGGGAAGAAGTATTTGTGGGCATCTTATAAGTGATCCTTTTGTTAGGACAATTTTGGCTTGAATGTGCAGCCTCATAGGAACTCCACTGATGAAGACTCTAAGAACAAGGATCCCTGTGTATACATTCCATCAATTCAATAGAATGAAAAAACATTTTAAAATATTGCTGGACATTATTTTTTTAGTTTTATTTTGTGAACTATTTCCCTTTTTTATATCACAAACTCTATTTTCTAGACCTCCTAAATATCAATGATCTCAAATAGTTACTAGTTAAATGGCCAATAATGACTGCATCTTTAAAATTTTTTCCTTACAATCCTTTTTTATAAAGCTGTTTTAAATTAAAAAATGATTTTTTCAGTAAAAGAATTTAAAGATGGTACAATGAACACTATTTGGGTGACAGACACACTTATACCTGTGACTCAAGCATTATAAAAGCTATCCACGTAACAAAAAACTTTTGTGCTCTCTTAATATTTTGAAATAAATTTTAAAAAGTAATTGTAAATAAAATAATGTATTAGCTACAAAAACGAATTTAGAGATAAACTGTTAATGTTTCTTAATTTTAATGGATTATTTTATTATGAAAGTTCACTTTATACGATTTCTATATATTACTTACATCTACGCATATTCTTTATTGCACACTTAATTTATACCAGCACCGCTGGCAAGGAGAGACAACCTAAGATGTATCTTTTTGGAAAGAATCCCCAACATTTTCTCACCTTAAGCTCTTTTTAGTAGAGTAAGACCTGAGGGATTGTTGCTTTCTTTGTAAAAGGCTGCTATCCATGATAAGACTTTCTAATTCTAACCCACCAAAAGTGGACCAAAAGGTCCAATACTTTATCAGTCTATTACTTTTTGTGTGTTCATTTCTTAGACATTTTCAGGAGGTCTGGAATACAACTGTGCACCATCTTTTTTTGTTAAAATATTTTTAGCTCTTTCCCCTGATTAGAGCACATATGGACCTTATCTACAGGTAGTTTCTACTTCCATATCTGCAAAAGTCCAGTAAGGATCTTGGTTAAGTTATTCTACTTTTATAACCTACTGTATATAGATGAAATCACTTTATATATAATTCACGCTTTTTCCATAGTGTAAGTCCACAGCTATGTGGAATAAAATTTGTTCTTGCATGATGTGAAACACAGTAAAATTTCCCTGATATATACGATACTTGTAAAAATCAGTAACTCACCTCTGTTAGTCCTGGAAAAGACCCATTATGTTAATGAAATATATGCAAATGATTTAAACTAAATGTTTTGCTCATATTAACAATTAAAGTGATTATCAAAGACTGACTAAAAGCTAAAATAATTTTATAATCTTGAATCTTCATCAATCTATTTAATATTATTTCTAAGTAATTCTAACCTATGCAAATATATATGAATATGGAGTATAAATGTTAATTTGCTTGATTTTCTAGAAAATGCCAATTTGATTATGTTCATCCTTTCAGTGGAAAGGAAAAACCTGAAGTAATAGTCTTTTTCATTAACTAGGATGAGAGAATGATTGATTGATTGTTTAATATTTAAACTGTTCTTCCATGTGCATTGAATTAACTCCTCTGTTGATAAGGTAACTTTCATGCATAACGGTTAGACAGTTTAAATAACGAATTATTTCATTAAAAGAACTGCAGTATCATCATTGTTATTTGTTATTCACACAAATTATGCTAATTATTACCATGTCATATTTTAAGAAGCTTAAATGAAATCCCATAAAATTAACCAATAATTTTAGAACAATAAAGTAATAAACCAGGACATATTGTTTACAAAATAGGGGTTATATAAGCCATGATTTTAGATGATTTGAATCTATGACTCCATTTATTTTTTATGTATCTTGAATATGTGTGTCTATTTGATGTCATTCATTTATGATGATTTATAAATAATATTTGCATACTTTTATCTTTCTTAATTTATAGCCTTAAATGTTATGCACAACTATTAAACACTTCCTAATTAGTCCGTTATTGACCCAGCTATAATAAGTGATGCTCATACCTGGTATCTGGACTAGCTGAGGTCAGTTGACAGGCTGTAATTGCATAGCTCTTCTCTTGTACTTATTGTGAACGAAGATAATTGAAAAACCATATTCCTGAATTCTTAAATGTTCAAATAAGTATTCTGACAGAGGGAACATAATACTGTTAAAGACACTCACAAAAAAGAGCAAAGCAATTTAATTCAATTTTTATCAAGAGGATGCTATTTGTAAAATATTGTGCTAGATATTACAGGGTACTAGAGATAGAAAAACTATCTTTGTCCTCTCTTTATAATTTGAGAATGATGAAACAACAATTAAACAAAAACGATAACAGAATAAAATGTGTGTCATAAGAAATTACAAATTGTCATGGCAGTCCAAGAAAGGAAAAATCACATTCAATTGTAAGGAATCAGGTTAAGATTTATAGAGAGGTAGACCTTTTAAGTGGGCCTTAAAGGGATGTTAGTAGATGACTTTAAGGGATATTAATATAAAAGGATTAATGTAATTTCAACAGGTAGAGCTGAGGTGCTGGAGGCATTCTAATATAAGGCAAATATTTCAAAATATAAGGCATGTTTAAGGGATGCCAAATAGTTCAGAGTCAGAAATACATGGAAATGCAGTATGCGTTATCTGATTACTACTTTATTTCACCATCTGATTCTTTATCATTGTTACTTCTAGAGAAGTGAAATTCCCTTCCACTGTTACCACAAGAGAAGCAAAAGCTGGAGAATATGGACCAGATGTGTGTGTCTGTGTGTGTGTGTGTGTGTACTTCTTCAGTACTATGATAAAAATTCTCTGGGTTTTCTTCCTATATGGGAAAACCTCTTTCATAATGTCAACACTAAATGCACGGTCCACATCCCTGAAGTAATTAAATAAATAGTTAATATTCAGGTAAGACTTCCATGCTAGGTAGTAATGTGATAAAGCTATTTATTTACTTGCAAATTTTCCAAAAAATAACAATACATAAATAAATTATATAAATGAAGGAGTACCAACTATTTACCAACTACTTTCCAGAAGCTTTTATGAGTATCTGCTGGGTAGAGGGAATGAAAGACATGATTGAATGGCAACATCTTTGCCTCTCCATTCTATCACTATTCCTGAGAGAGAACCTTGTCTAGTAATTAAGAGAAGAGATTTAGAACCCTACTGTTATCCCCATCCCTATCCCTGAAAGAGTACTGGCAAAGGTAAGGGATCATCAAGATGTTCAAATTGTGAGGCTCTATCACTTCTATAGGACCAAAAATCTTGATCACACCAAAGAAGTTCCAAGAAGCCCCTGTACTTATTCCTTGCCTGCAGTCATATCCAGGAAGAACATTGGCAAAACATAGTGAGTGGAGGGAAAAGCTTTACCTGTTACAGATAACTTTGCATTTACCCACTACTCACTTCCTGAAGTTCATTGGATTTCAAAATTAGTCTTGACTTGAATGGCTTGCTCTGAAAGGTATGAGACAAATATGCTGGAAATGAAATTAAATGCTTTTTGAATATAAACTAATATAAATGTCCCTTGCTAAGTTAATGTTTATGTTACATTAGCGAAGAATTTCATTAAACATTTATACTCATTTATAAAGTTAATAAATATATTTCACCAATAAGGAGAAAACAATCTTCCATTCTGATTTTAAATACTGGCTTTGTCACTTACCAGTAACTGAGCAAAACATATTATTTTCCACCAATTATTTTATTTCAACCAAACTACATTTCCTGGGTGAGATTTCATGAAATCTCTTCATAAAGTGGGTAATACAAATTACCTTTTATAGTATTATTAATATTAATATACACGTTTTACAGATGAGGAATCCAAACCACAGAGAAGCTAAGTAACTTCTCCAAGATCACACAGCTAACAGGTGGCAGACCCCAAGTTTGACTGAGGTGGTATCTCCAAAGTTCATGCTCATGCATACCAAAAAGAGAAATCAGCAAAGGAAACTGGGAAGAGGCATTATCACAGTGGACAGTAAGTTGAAATATTTAATACTTATAAATTCACTTTTAGAGTTTAAAATTTACATTTGCAAACTGTATTTATGGATTATATAAAAAAACAACTATTAGTCTGTTATTACCATACTGAGATTATGGGGGTGATTTAGAAGAAAAAAAATACTATATTGTTAAAAGAAAAACTTTAGACAAGTTAAATTTAGCAGAGTTTATTTGAGCAAAACTCTACTCATGAATCAGTAGAGGTTCAAAGAGCTCCACCCAGCAACAGGGGCAGGTAGCATTTATAGACAGGAATTAACATTGCTTGATTGGTTACAGCTTGGCATTTGCCTTATATGGACATGGTCTAATCAGTTGTCAGTCTGTTTCAGCTACTATGATTGGCTGAAACTCAGATATTTGTTACAAGAATATACTCAAGTTAGTTAGGTTGCAGTTTGCTATGTAGGAATTCAAACTGCAGAGACAGTTTTGGGCCAAATTTAATTTCATTATATGTATACTAGTTTGGTTTTATCTGACTAAAATACACATTAGAAATCATCAAATCATACAATAGAAAGATCATGGTGCAAAGATTTTGAAGGTAATGTTTTTCTCCCTATTCCTGAATGAAAACTTTTTTAGGTTTGAAGCAACTGGAAAAAGTCATGTATACGACCTCCAGCTACCATGGTTCTACATATTCTGTTTTAGGTAACTATTCTGGGATAATCCTCTAGGCAATGGTATTTTCCATTAGACGAGTCAACATATTCCGAGCAATATGTTTCCATGTCTGTCATTGTAAAAAGAGTCAAGAAATCTTTCTTCTTAAATTATAGCTTATTGTGCAGATTTTCAGATAATTAATGTTCAGAACATTATGATTTTACTAATTATTTTTAGAAGTAGCATATTTTAATGTATAACATAATCTGTTACTTTTTTTGGAGTCACAAATACTAAAAAATCATATTGCTGAATTTATTGAGCAGCTTTGAGAACAGTTTGAAAGAAACAAAATTGGGACTCAGAACAAAAGAATATTTTATACAGGACATTTCTGATCCATTAGTATTCCAGTTCTTGATCTTACTATTCTTAGATATCACGACCTTTTTATTTCCTATTCACTGCATGCATTGTATTTAATATATTATGACTTAATTCAAATTCATTAAACTACACAATTAGCTGCATATTTTAATGCTTTTCCCTGTTTTTTCTCCCCAAACTAATTCTCAGAGATTTACACATTAAAAGCAAATGAAATGTCCTTGAAGAAGGTTCAGTAACTGGGTCTTAGTAAATATTATAAAAACAATAATTTCTTCATCAGTATGAGGAACCAGTTTCAAAAAGCCTGAAGAATATGAATTAAATGTTCTCTGGGAGAAATGGAAAAGGTTAAAATTCATCATTTTAACTGATAGGCTTTCTACAGAAAAAATAAGCAATGCAAAGAATACCAAATGCAGTTTTAATTTCATAGTTTTCCCAAGTATACTTTCTAAGGGAAAAAAATAGTAGAACTATTTCTATTGTAAGCAAGCATCTCATGATAATTATTTATTTTAGGCTTAATTGTCCTTAATGAGATCTATTTCTGAGTTTAAAAAACATTGAATAAAAATATTTAGCACCTTTCTTCTTTTAAATGCAGAGAAACCTGTGAATAATAATTTTAACTCCTTCATGTTTGATGTGTTAAATCACATTTTTGGATTAGATCTGAGACTTTCACGGCTACACAGAAATAAAATTGATTTCAATTGTAAAGTTAAAACATCAATGTCCTCTCAAGAGCATGAAATCAGACTTTTAAAAAAATTGTTATTTCTAACTTTTAGCTTTTCTTTATTTTCTGGTGAACAAAGTAAGAAAAAGTGCAAGGTCATCAGTGTTCTCCTGGTTCGATTAGACAAAAGGGATAAATTAGTAGTAGTAAAGTTTGACACCAAGATGAGGATGTTTTACTTAGGTTTTAACCTTGTTCTGATTAATGACATGCCAAAGATGTTGCTATCATGGAGTGATCTGGAATTATTCCCTTTACTTAAGAAGAGGAATGAAAAAGATCCTCACCCCAAGACTAAATATTAAACTATAGATTATCTACAGACAACAGGAGTCAGAGAAGTGGTACATTTCACAGACATTTTTGTTGAGAGTTTGTTCTTTTTGTCTACTAATTTCTTAATCTACAGGGCAGAGGCCCATGGGGAAGCAAACAAACTGTGTTCCTTGCAGACAGAAAGAGCACACAATTCTCAAACATAGTTATGGAAGGAGAGACAAGGAGATGTTATCTTAAAGAATATTAATGAAAAGCTTTGGTTTTGTTTAAACGAAAGGGAACTTGCATGAGTGATTACAAAAGGAGCTTGAGAGACCTCGAGGAAGAGGGGCCAGGTAGCGGGATAGACATGGAAACTCAAAGACACAATTTTTTTCACATAGAGGATTGTAGTTAACCAAATGGAGTTGGGGAATTATTTTGTAAAGGGTAAAAAAG